>SCLH01000491.1:212598-230120 GCA_004367855.1 Oikopleura vanhoeffeni
CCATCTAGTGGTCAGAAAGTGAGTTTCAAAAACCCTCATTTTCAGCACTAATTTCGTTTTTGAGCATAATCAGCTCATTTTTTTAGTTTTCTTCTTGCAAGGATTGTACTCACATAAAAATTTGCTATTTTCTGAAAAAATTTTTTTTTGAAAAATAAAATGTTCGAAAATTTTCGAAGAAATTTTGGTCATTTTGACAAAAAAAATGCGTAGGCGGAACACTTTATAAGCTGAAAATATTTTGGCCAATACTTATGAATACTTAATTTTATTTTTTTCATTTTATGCAGAATTCTTGCCGAATTATTATAATGGATATCCAAAATTTGTATTTTTTCGATATATGATTTTTTTGATTGAATAAATAAATAAATATTTATTTTTTTGTAATAATTTTCGGGTTTTCACCCTTCATCAGTTACTGAAAATAGTGGTTACAGTATGTGCTCAAATTTAAAATGTGAAAATAGTTACCTGAATATAACTATATTCTACTTGGTTTTTTCTGTACTAATTTTTTGAATAATATTTTATAAAAAAATAACAAACACTATTTTCAGTAACTGATGAAGGGTGAACACCCGAAAATTATTACAAAAAAATAAATATTTATTTATTCAATCAAAAATGTATTCGCATAAAACACCAATATGATTTTTTATGGAANACTTTTTTCTTTCAATGGGTAGACGTTTACACATTTCCATAACAAAAAATAGTCGCCCAAAAATTGTGAGAGCTTCAAATGAATTTATTATATTTACTGGTATCCTGGGATCAAAATATGATTTTTTGAAATTATTAATTTATCACTTTTTAGGAGTTTTGGGTACCCGGGTTAAAAAAGTTAGGGAAGAAAATTAACAAAAACAAATTTCATGCTTTGAAATTTATTTTGCTGAACTGAGTTTTTTTAGATGAGTTTTGGAATTTAAAAAAAAACTTCAAAGACATGAAATTGATCAATTTTAATTTCCTGAATTTGTTATTTTTATCAGTTTTCCTAGAAATTATTCATGTACAATAAGTTAATCATGTATAATAAGTTATGAATAATAACCTTGCAATATTTGTTAATGCCCAAGCAGCTTCAAACTGAATATTTGGTTGATCTTCTCGTTTTAAACTTTCGACTAAAATTGGCAAAATTCCAGAATGAATCAAATCATCAATTGGTGGATTTCTATCCGACGAAAGCAGTTTTCGGGCAGCTAATAATAAAATTAATTGATAAAAAACATAATAACATATAATAAGTTTAAAATGTTTTTAGGCTTCAGGGATAATAATCGATACTTAAGGAGAGAAGTTCTCTCAGAGAACCGGGCTAATTAATAAATTTTAAATTAGGCAACTGGAAAGTATAAAAGCTGAAAATACGCAGAAAATGAACAAAATCAAACTTTCTAATGTCGGTTTGACCCCGTCAAATTTGAAACGATTTTATTTAGAAAATCACATTCGTAGTAAAATATATCATATTCACGAATTTTCCAAAAAATAGTTTCAAATTTGGAAGGCTCAAACCGACATTAGAAAGTTTGATTTTGTTCATTTTCTGCTCCGTATTTTTCAGTTTTTATACTTTCCAATTGCCTATTTTGAAAGTTATTAATTAGCCCGGTTATCTGAGAGAACTTCTCTCCCTATGTATCGATCACTTTCCCTGACTCCAAAAAAAAATAAGGCGAAAAAGGAATTTTTTGGACTCGGGTATCGTTATGGATATAGTCTATGGCCGCTGTGATATAATATATGTTACAGATCAAGTTGTCTTGAGTTCGAACCTAGGTGGTGCTACTTATAAGTTTTCAACAAAATTAAAAAAAAATACAAAATAACGGCGTGGGTATGTTCTGCTTTCAACTACTCACATTGTATAGCATTAAGTTGGACATCAGGATTCGGGGACTGGGCATTTGAAACAATATCTTTAAGATTTGGTTTAATCATTTCTTCTGATATTCTAGTTTCATCTTCATCAAGGTCAAAATCATTTTGAGGTCCGTTTTGGAATCGTTTTTTATTCAAAGTGTCGTCTCTTTTAGCTTTTCGTAACTCAACGATTGTCTCATTTCTCTGCCGCCTTTGGGACTCGGCATCCTTTCCTATTAGGAAATAAATTAAGAAAAAATGTATAAAAATGAACAATAAATTTTCCGATTTATCAAAATGCTTCTCGGCATAGAAATAATAAAAGCAGTTATTACTGTATGAACCGTTTTTTGTAACGGTCATAAT
Organism: Oikopleura vanhoeffeni; assembly: GCA_004367855.1. Lineage (NCBI taxonomy): Eukaryota > Metazoa > Chordata > Appendicularia > Copelata > Oikopleuridae > Oikopleura > Oikopleura vanhoeffeni. The sequence goes on from SCLH01000491.1 coordinate 214,840, forward strand.
TTTAATAATTGCAAAATAGCGGCATTTTTAAATCGTTCTAAGTAAATAAAATATGCTTCAATAATAAATTAAAATTCGAGTTTATTTTAATTCATTAAAATTCGAGTTTATTTTAATTCATTAAAATTCGAGTTTATTTTAATTNAAGTACTAAATATATCGAAGATTATACTTAAGAACAATTTCGAGCCTGACATCATAATTTGTCTAATTTTGAGAAAAAATACCTCCTGAAATTTTACGGCATTTAAATTTTGCTGGAGATACTTAAATTTTGACGTCAGGTTTCGAACCGTACTCAAAGTATCATCTTCAATAGACAGTGTTTATATTATGATGAACAAACTTGAAAATATTTAATCCTTCCTGTATTAAGTTTACGGTTCATTTATGAAAAAAGTGGGCATACCAGGTATCGAACCCGCCATTGATTCCGGTGAACAAAATATCGTTCAAAAAATTGAGTCAAAACAAAAAAAATCCTCGCAAAAATGTTACCTTTATTTTTCCAACTCTTGAATCTTGCACTGTTATATTTTCCATCTTCCTCATGCTCGCCGCTCATTTCGAAAAAAAATAAAAATCTAAAAAGCAAAAAAATTAGATTCAAAAATCTATTGATTTTTAATGTAAAGAAATGATACGTTACGGCAGTAGTAAAAAGTAACTCCTATGTGTCGGGCCCACTTTAGAAGCCCTTTAATTAGTAAAATTGTCCTCGATGCCACCAGGTGGCGCCAAAGAGCAGATATTTTTCAGTATGCAGAGTCATAACTAGACTGTCTCTCTTTTTTCGATTTTTTTCCTTTTTTCTCTTTCTTCTTTTTTTCTTTCTTTTTCTAAAAAAATTTAAATTGTTTAAAAATGACTCATGATTTCGTCACGTGACTCATCGCCTCACATCCTTAATTTTGCACATAATCCTCCCGTTTAGTCTTGGTAAAGGATTTTAAGAGGGTAGTTTTAGTGTTTTTAATCTTTAGATAATATTTGACCAATGAAAATAGCTTTTGTTTTGTTGGTGGGATATAAGATACTCTCAGATGACGCATACCAAGCACTTTTTTATGTAGCAAAAATCCCCTCCGGAAACAATACCATAAAAAGTGCGTACATTTTAAGAAAAATTAACCCTCAGGTGCCCGAAAATTTTTGATATGTTTTTCGCTATTTGAATGAGAACAAAAAGTGAAGCAGGAAATAATGAGTATGTCAACACTCATGATACCATCTCAGGTAGACCATCAGAATTATATGTCAGGTAACCTACGCATTTTAAAGAATTTTTGTAATGAATTTGAGACTTATTCACGATAAATTCTTATTGAAAATAATTGTTTCTTAGTAAATTATTACTGTAAGTAATGTTTTTTTTAAATCATCAACTTATAAAGCGGAATGTGGCTGCTTAATTTTCGTTGCTGGTGGAAACTAGTCACTTTTCAAAAATACAGGGGAAGCCCAATATCGCCAAAAGGTTTTTTTCCAAAAAAATTCGGAGATATGGGGACTAGACTGTGACGATTTGAAATAAGGAATTTCAAAACTCAAAAATGGGTTTCCAAACCCATTTTTTAGTTTTGAAATTCCTTATTTCAAATCGTCGGTCATATAAACAATTGAGCTGAGAAAAAGTTCAAAATTGGGAATTTCAAGTACCCCTGATGTGTTCTCTGGTTAATCTGTAGCAAAAAAATTGCTTATGGTATTTTGAAATTTTAACTCCCTGGTATCTAAAATGACCAAATTCGATACAGGTACCGAAACTGATCTGTATCTAAAATTTGAGAAATCTATTCTTATCGTTTTCTTGCAAAGAATCCGAATATTTATAAGGATTTTTTTTAAATAAATTTAAATGACCGGAAATGCCCCGAAATGGATATTTAACGAAAGCTTAGAAAATTCTAAGATTTTTGGCTGAAAAATAAAATCCAAAAAAATACGAAAATTCTTTCAAATTTACCTTTGAAATTTTTAATTTTAACGATGACTCACTAAATCCGCTGTAATATCCGAAGAATTTGGGCGCACTTTTCAGTGTATATTATAGTTTGACAAAGGCGCATGCCAATTTTCGAAGAATTTGAAAGGGTCGGAGAGACCTTAGAAATCCAAAAAAAAAAACGTTTTTTTGGAATTTATAGGCTGCGGTACATAACGAGCGCCAATTGTAAAAATCAGTGAAACTATGTTACATGAGTTGATAAATATCAAGGAAACTGGAGTGTCAGAAAATTTTGGTCACTCAGAGCGCGCGGTTTGAGTGACCAAAATCTAAAAAACCTAATGTTTTTCTTAGAGTATTGAAAAAAATTCAAAATTTTGGTCACTAGAACCGCTCTGAGTGACCAAGATTTTGAATTTTTTTTACAACCCTGGGAAAAACTAAGATTTTTTTTGTTATTTTGGTCACTCAGAGGACACAAAAGATTAGACTTGAATCATAACTCTCGCGATTTGATTGGATCTGCTTATGAATCATAGGCTATGATGCGTCAGGTCAAGAGTTCGCGTTGTTCAGCAAACAAAGTTCAAAATTTTGATCACTCAGACCGCGCGCTCTTATTGAAGCTTGAGAGTGACCAAAATTTAAGTTAAGGGGGTAGGTGTCGCTTTTTTTTGAGCCCTTTATAGAATTAATTTATAAAACATTAATATTGATTATGACTAAAGTTGACCCAAGGAATCTCATGGTGGCCATAATTTTTTTCAAAACAATCTAGAATTTTCAAAATTTGAATATTTTTTAGCTTTATCTCGCAAAAAAATGGTAATTCACCACCAAATCAAGTTTTTTTTCTTTCTCTGTGACCCGTCGAAAACGATGCATGAAATTAAAATTTTCGAAAATGTCCAATTCTCGAATTTTAGAAATTTCAATATTTTTAAAGCAAAAATGTTAAACTTTATTATCGAATTTGGCGCTGATTGGCTTAAAATGTCGATTACAATGTAGCTGTAAATTTTTGAAAATTGGCATGCGTCCTTGTCAAACGATTATATAAAATGAAAGGTGCGCCCAATTTTTTTGGATATCAACTTCCGGTTTACAGCGAATTTAGTGAGTCATCGTTAAAATCTAAAATTTCAAAGGTAAATTTGAAACAAAATTCGTATTTTTTTGGATTTTATTTTTCAGCCCAAAATCTAAGAATAAGCTTTCGTTAAATACCCATTTTGAGACATTTCCGGTCATTTGAAAATTTGGGATTTTGAAAAATTTTTCAAAAAATATTTTTTCGGATTTTTTGCGAAAAAATATTAGGAATGGCTGCCTCAATAATGTAAACCGCGTGGGCGTTCCAATTGATACTATAACTTGAATTTTTTTTTTAATTTTATAAGGAGTTTTACAATAGATTAAAATGAAGTGAAACATCAAAATGTGCAGGATAAGTTATCCTGGATAACGTACTCCACCAAACAAATCAAATTAAAAAAAGTAGATTTGAGAAATTTAAGAATGAGAAATATGACGCAGTCAATGTTATTTGTGAAAAAAACCTCAAACGCCTACGCAATTTCGGCGATATGGGCACTGACAGACATTTAGCTAAAATCGTGAAATTGCCTTGTAAATAACTTTTAAATTTATTATTTTCAAGAACGAAACTTTAAAATTATTATACAATTAAAATGAACAAAATATATTCACTTGATGTAAAATGGCTCTTTAAGAAAGAGACAATCTTGTAAAATAAAATGTTTCTTACATACTCCCAATTAAATTTTCCAGAAACAAGAACATTACATTTAACCCGATTGGCTCAATACCACTATCAAAGGGGCCACTCTGATCCATGAAGATTACAGGAGAACTACATATGAGATATTGAGAAAAAGTTAATTGCACTCAACTGCCAACTAAAAAAGCTCAACGAAGATTTTTTTTCTTTGTTTTTGGTCTAACGGTTTACTGGTAACCAGATATATATTAAAATGGCATTTTCACTATAAAATTGGAGGAAAAGTCAAAACTCGTTTTTTCTTCCAGGAATTCATCAAAAAATAGTTCAAGTGTGTAGACAATCTTAATCTAATAATGAACAATCATAAAACATTTAAGTTTCCGGCTGATTTTAACAAAAAAATGTGGGTCTACCAAGATTCGAACCGCCAAAAAATTACATTCCGGTTTATATCCGGTGAACCGAATGTCAAACAAATTAACAAAATTTCTTCATTGAGCTTTTTGAATGCAAGAAACTGTTTCTCGATATATCATATATAGACTATATGATTTAGTTCTGCCGTAATCGTCATAGGTAGGGTGGAAAAAGTGCCCTAGTAAAAATTAATAAATTTAACTATAGATGTGAATTTCTTAAACATTTTTTAAGGAAATTAACGTTTTATCCATAATGGATAAGGTAGCTTTTTTTCGAAGTTTTTCTATTTATCTCAAATTCATCAAATTTTCCCCAGCTCTCCAGCAATTTTACTCAAATTCCTTCTCCAGTAAAAAGCCACTTACAGTAAATAAAAAGCAAGATTAGCGTCACATGAAAATCTTATATCAACGTCAACAAAAACTTTCTTCTGGCCAAACGCCCATTTACAAAAGTAATCAAGAATGGGCGTGATTGATGAAATACGTTCATATAAGTTTTGAGATTTTGTTGTACTAAAATAAATGAAAAGTTCAATCTGCTAGCTATTTCTAAAGATTTTCCCGATAATTTTTGGGGCAATGAAATTTTGAAAATTTATTTGTAAGCATTGAACTGCATTCATTTCAACTCGCAAATCGAACCAACAAATTTGATAAAACATATACCTCTTTATGCAGATATATATACATGCCCATTACTGATGGGCCATCAGGTAACTAATTTTTTGAAGCATGTCCCAACCTCAGATAAAATAAAATTGGTCTGATAACTAAATACGGTGCACGGTATTTAACATTCCCGGAATCGGAAAATTTGAGGGAAAAATTTGGGAATTTAAAATCCAATTTTCCATCAACAAACATTGAGTTATTTCTAGGATTGTTTGGCGCTCATGCTGCTTCAAATTGTTAGGCACCTTAAGGATTTAAACGAATTTTGACACATTTTTGTCGAAAAAATCAATCCTAATTTCAAAAAATTGATTTTCATTTTTTAACAATCGATAACAATTTTTTCAAGGAAAAATGAGTATAANTTTTATTTTTTTTTAGAATCCGCTGTGTTCAAAATCAGGCCATAGTTGCTAATATCGTTTCCAGCAAACCGTACCCAAGAAATCTTATGGTGGCATTTAAATTTTCTAATTCTCACTTTCATATTCAAAGTTGTCGATTTCGCGCAGTTTTTTGTCGAGCCAATCAGGCGGAAATTCAAAAAAGTACGACCGATTCGATGTTCACCACTCTTTTGGCTTTTTACATTCCGAAAATAACGTTTCTTGCATTTTCGCAGAAAAAGCCTTTTATCAAAACGTCGAAAAACACCCCTTTTCGGCACATTCAACCAGATTGCTGACCCCTGAGGCAAAAATCGAAAAAAANAGAACCGATGCATTAAATTTCAGACAATTTTCCGGACGCTCACCAAATCTCAAAACTTTCCGATATAAGCTCTAGGATCCTTGTTTCTTTGAAAAAAGCTGAGGGACTCGTGTTTAACCGCGGTTAATTAGATGGTTGGTGGGAGTGGTACTAAACTGTCTAATGGAATCGCGAGATAAAAGATAGATATGTTTCAAAAATGTTCAGTCTGCATTTGTCCAACAGTACGAAGCCTCTGAAATCCCAAAAATCACTATCATCACCCCCTTAATTATTGTTAGCAACGCTCTTTTAAATATATATGATTCCATCCCGGAGATGCATCATGCTTGAACCATCGGTTACTGCTAATTGGCATCATAAATTTTAGAATTTTTATGGCTGCAAAGAGTGCCGATCGATTTCCGGGTGTACCCAGATAGTTTTTGTAAAAAAATCCAATTGAATATCAGATTATTTTGTCAAAAAAACGTTTTCTCTATTTTTGGCCGTTTTCATGGTAAAATACCTTCGATATTGAAGAAAAAATTGTGACTACCTTTTGAGCAACTGAGTCTTTGAGAAAAATTTGAAATATTATTTTGTTTTTTATAAAAGGCTCTGATTTTTTCGGAATCTGCCGCACTTATGGCACCTGTTAATGGCTACGTATATATATTATCTAATTTATATAACTTCCAGATGAACGGCCTCTCATTTATGCTTTTTCAAATTTCAAAACTTATATCGTATAATTAAAACTTATATCTACATGTATAATAATAAGTTTATCACCCAAATTTTAAAGTGACTTACCATTGTAACTTTTCTTACCTTTTTCTTTGTGCTATGTTCGTCATCAGAATCGTCGTGTTCTCTTCGTAATTCGACTTTGCGTTCTCTCACAATAATTTCTCTGTCGTCATCTGGTGTTTTTTCCCTTACTATTCTTTGTACTGAAGTATCAGCGCCCGCGCTTTCCTTTTCGCGAGATCGCTCTTTTTTGTGTTTTTTTTCTTTTTTGGATTTTTTCTCTTTTTTATCCTTAAATTTTACAATCAAAAAATAAATCAAAATGGACCAAAATAATTTCTTAATTTTTTTCGTGAGAGGTCAAAATTTTATATAAACTATATAATATAATTTATTGGGCATTTCTGGCAATGGCTTAAAATACGAATGCCAAGAAAACAGCGAACTTTTTATATTATTATGGTTATCATAAAATTACGACGTAAATACAAAAAAACTTTGAAAAATTTGCTGTTTTGTTCTTATACCGACGATCACGTTTTCAAAATTATGTAAACATAAGCCAAATTTCGACTATTTTGTCTTTATTAACGATGTTTTAGCAAACCCATACAAAGAAAAAAATTTCTGTAGATTTAGTCAAGAAAATATATCCAAAAAATAAGTTCATATTTTGTAATATGACCCGCAGAACACAATGTTTTATGTTTCACAGATTTCGAAAATATACTTATTTTTTCATACAAAACCAGGTTTTTCCGGTTAAGTGTACTGGTACAAAACTAAGTGAATTTGCAAGTTCAACACATTAGCTCTTCAATGAGAACCCATAAAACTTTATGCTATGCCTAGTTTTTCAATGTACAAAAAGACAAGTGTTACTAAAAAAGCGACGTGACTCACCTTTTTCTTTTTATGTTTTCTATCTTTTGATTCATCATCAGAATATTTAGAGTGTTTTCTTTTTTTCGAAGCAGTTTCACCTCCGTCACTTTCCTCGCTAAAATGTACGAAATAATTTTACAGAGCTATCAAGCTAATTTAACAACATATGAAAATGTTGCCTATTAATATTTTACCTGGCATCACCAGTTGTTCGTTTACGGTAAGTGCGTTTGTCACGTGATTTTTGTTTTCCATTTTCATCTGAATCTTCGAGTTCAATAACTTCTTCGGCCGAATCGATTTGAATAGGAGAACCTTACAATTATACAGTTAGATTCGTCTATGAGTAAAGGTCAGCCCCAGTAACCATGAAACGTGATGTGATTATTTTTTTTGCCGAAATCGACTTGGTGGTCGCTACGTTTTCTACGTGTATTATATCATCAAAATGCACTAGATCGATTGTATATTCACGATTTTCAGAGGCAAAAAAGAGCAAAAGTTGATAAAAACCCTATTAATATACATATTTGAATTCATCAAAAAAATAAAACTGTACTAGCAGGTCGAAATAAAGGATTCTGATTGGTTAAAATTTCAACCAATCAAAATTGAGCTAAAATTTTCAGAAAAAAAATTATTTCAAGTAACTCTGAGGTAATAAAATCAAATTTTGAGTTTGGGATATATTTGGGTTGTCAAAGAAAGCGAACAGTGGGATTGACCAATTTTGTTTGAATTTTCGAAAAATTGAAAACCAAAATTTTTTGTCGTATTTTGAGATATCCAATTGCTTATCAAATGTATAAATTACAAAAAAATCATAAGTTTTACCCTCGCTGCGCATCATAAGGTAGAGCCCGTAAGTGGCTCTGGATCTTTTAAAATATCATTCAAAACTTTTAATGTTGCTTTAAGTAACGATCGTTGAATTCACTTGGGCTTCAGCAAAAATTCTGAATTTCTATTAAAAAACAGTTACCTTATCAAACTTTTAAATACATCTGTTTACAGTTCCTGACCCCTTAACCCCCTCACACCTTTTGACTATCTAAAGGCAAAAAAATTTTCGGGAGCCAAAACGGCGCAGAAATAACATCGTCACAGACCTACAATACAAAAATGTCATAGAGTTTGCAATTTTATTTCCAAAAATATTGTTGAAAATTTTATACGATGAGCCGTTCGAAAGTTATTTTTTCCTACTTTTTTTTAGGATTTTCTTCAAAATTTCTTAAGAAATTAATTGTGTGAAAACGATACATAATATCGAAATTCTGAGGAAGCAAGTTTTTAGGAAAGTATTTGAGGATTCTTTTGATATAAGTTTATTTTATCTGCAGTCTCTATACGAAGAATAATTTTTTCACAAGTGATTTTTATGAAACTCAAAATAATGAAANCTTAAAATAAATACTTTGATTGCAAGAAACTTCTTGAGGGCAAATAACAGAAAATATTGAAAACACTAAATTTTTGTCGCCACGTGATTATAATATAAAATATATATGCTCATCACCAAACGCGCCATAAAATTTTACGCTAACCCCTGTATCTGGAAATATACTATAGTAACGCAAGTGGTAGATTTTGGACCAAAATCGAATGGTGGTCATCGTAGCTATATCATATAATATTGTATTTGGTTAGACTATGTCATCTAGTTTAAGAGCTTCTGTTGCTTTGGACTAAGGAACAGTAATAGTCGACTAGCTAAGATTTTATTTATTTTCGGAGCAGTTTAAAAAAATGCCATTCGAGAGACAATATGTAACTTGCTCAAAAAATAGCATAGACGTCGTTTTTTTTATTAACCCCATTTGAGTGTGTCTAACATCCGCGAGTTATTCTCGGACATTACACATGGGATCAAGATGTATGAGGGGTCATTCGAACCGTGATGAGTTGGGCATGAGCAACAAGTTTATGAGGTATCAGCAGACCGAACCGGTTTATCCAAAAATTGTACTATGTTAAATTTTTGATTTTTATAAAAAAATAATACATTGCATCCGCAGTCGTCAACCACGAAAAAAAGTTGCTTTAAATATAAAAAAAACATTGACTTCTTGTTATACGGACTTCAGAAGAAAATTTAATCGGTGTTAATTTTGTTTTCATTAATAAGGGCAAAATAAGGTTTAGACTCATTTTGGTAACTGGCGCGCCATGGCGTATTTGATAATATTACCATCCTGGTAATCATACAACATTTAAAGATTATACAGGCGGTATTTTATTCCAAAGCAACAAAAAGGGTGGTCGCAATCGGTCTTTTGGCAGATAATTGATTAACAAGTCATTATATTGGTAAAATAAAAAGTGCATTGTTGGTATCAACTTATTGACTCCGGGAATCCCGGACCGGGATCCATTCGGAATTTCTTGAATCGGATGAACCGTTTCCGAGAACATTCCACCCAATTCCTATCACCTTTTTGGTGGCTCTAAAAAAACGACAAAGGCATTCAAAGCATCACAAAATCAACACATTTTAAAATTTTATTTTAAATAAGTGGGCCCTTTACAATTTTCACTAAGTGGAGAATATTTTGTGTAATAATTTTCATTGGATATTTTTATATAAAATCACATAATTAGCAGAACTAAGAGCACCGTTTATTTCTCACGCAGAATACAGAAAATTCAAATTTTTAGTGGTATGGTTTATTACTTAATTCATTTATTTATCTTTCTTGAAGTGTCTTTCTGCAGGTATTTTCCCGCGAAATAAAATACTGTCGTACAAAAACGGTCTGATTTTTCGCATAAGTGCTTGGTAAGCCCCCATGCTCACGAACAATTCTCGGACTTCGGTTTCAAATCGAATTATTGACAAAAGGACCATAAATAATGCGGCAAATCCGACTATAGCATGAAGTAAAATTTTTAACTTTATTTCTAGAGCTCCGGCTGTAGTAGTGGTGAAAATCTGTTAACAATCAAGGCCATGTTTTGACAGAAATTTTTTGTTTAATTTTTAATAATAATTTGATCATTATTGCTTATCAATAAAAAAACTGGGCGCATGACTAGTTCGAGAAAGCCTTAAAATTGATCTGAGAGAAATATATTTTTTATTTGGAAATACACTGAAAGCTGAATTAAGCCGGAGCTGTAAAAGTAACGTTATGGTTATGTCTTTAACCGGTTGGTTAAGTGATTTATGTTTGTTTCATTTTGCTTGCATGATACTTCCAAAGTTTCGTACTTCAATATCAAACAATAAAAAACATTTTCTCATGTTTAGATCAAAAGTTATTTATTTTTGAAAATGGGCTACTTTTCACCAGTAACAAAAATGAAAGCCACCCTTTCCAAATTCCCCGACACAACTCTTTTGGTATTATTTACCACTTCTAAATTTAAAAAAATCGTATTTTATAGCTGTATCATTCAATAACGTGTTATTTGCATCACTTGGTTTTTTACTATGCTCCTTTCTTTTGCTTAAGCTCTCTTTGCTCTTTACTTTTTGAAATAAGCAACTTTTCGAGCACCTTTTTCAATCTAAAAAAATTGACATTAAGTTTTTCACTGAAATTTGGCCAAAATTGAATTTTAAAGGCTTTCACCGTATGAAATTTTCATACTTTATGTGTTAAAAAATTAGAAGATTTATCTATCCAATCAAAAAGTCTGCGACGCTATTTGCCTTACTTGGCGCAATCAGTCAACCCGCCGGTTCACTAGATGCGCAGATTGTTCGGTAAGAACTCTTTGTAGTCAATAGTAAGGCGGATTTTTTATATGGATATGTGAAACTAAATCCTCCCAGTTGTTTCTTCAAATGATGTTCCACGCCAAAAAAATATTTTTTCAATGCTCTGATAAAAGATTGACCTTGAAATAAGAAAAATATATTTTCATATTGTCTGATACACAATGTAGAACTTTAAAATGAATTATTATATTTGCGTAACGTGTCCTGAGATGATCTAGGATTTTTGAAAATTTTATTTTTCACTTTTGAGACTGAGTACATGGTTAAGGGGGTAGCAGCGATGTGGAAGACTGGCGTCAATTTAACTTACGAAAATAATTAGTTGGTTTTTTTTTTGTCTTTTATCGTTAGCTGAACCAGAATAAATATGTATCAGCTCATTAAAATATTTTTTTTATCTATTTAAGGAAAGATTTGAGTTTGAACTTTTATTTTTGATTCGAAAATTTTCAAAAAATTCAAAACATTATTAAAATTTCACGCATTTTTCACCCAAAATTTTTTTGTTTTTTTCTGAAATCTGTGAATAAACGGAAAAAATAGCCACTTAACTTTTTTCATGCATGTTTACATATATTTCTGAATGCTCTTTAAAAAATCATAACATGTTCATTTGTCATTTTTGTCGACTTTTTTTTGAAATATTATGAAATTTTTCGCAAATCAAGTCAAAATTTTTATTAATGCTTTTTGAATCTTCTTAAAAAATCAGGCCGAATCAGTTGTTTTATTTTCTGATATCTATTTGATTCCGTATTTCAACCGATGGAAGGGTCAATCGAATATCGTTTCTAAACTACTGATGAAATTTACAACACTTGCTTGTGACACGGTTTGTGCCATTTGGCACGTAATTTATAAAATTTTTTATTTTTTCAAAAATCTCAATTAAATTTCGAGTGTTATAAGCTACTTTTCTTTTCAAAGTTAGGAGGTTTTTAAATATTAAACGCAATTGAAGGTCAATTTTTTTTCTAAAAAGCTGTTTTTCTTTTTTTCATGGAAAAAAACTTCAATTAAGGAAATTTTTCATATGATTAATGATTCTCCCACTAATTTAGCGCATACACCCGAAAATGCCTGAAGATTATAAATATCGCTTCAACAAAAAATCTCACAATCGGTCAATTGGAAATGAGTTATAATGAAAAGTGGTTTTTGATATTTTTACAGATACTTAAGGTACTTAAGTATGTTGAGGAATTAAAAATATTAACGTTTGCAGGAATGAACACTGTTATTGAAGATGAAAAATAAAAATAAAATTTTTCACCTTTTTTTTTCTTTCATAAATCACTCCGAAAAAATGTACCAATCTTCCACATCGCTGCTACCCCCTTAAGGGAGTGGGTGTCGCTGATTTGAAAAGCAGTTTCAAAATTTGACATTAACTGCGAAATTTAGAGGCGGAAAAAATTGTTTTCGATTTTTTTCAATTTTCTCACTAAAAAGGTATCAAAGCTGGCGAAAAGGACTGTTTTTTGCGATTTTGGTCACGGAAAGTCATATTTTTTTACATACTACATAGCCTATGTAACATTTTATTTATGTTATTATTAAATCAGCAGTGAGGATCTTGAGCAAAAAAATTGAAATTTTCTTAATGCAATTTCAAATAACGAATAAGATTTCATTGCTATAAACAAGGTATGCTTTTTTAAATGGGTCATATAAAACGGTAAGATAGCTTGATTTGTTTCAAAATGTGGGTCATAATATAACTTTTCAACTCAGTGACACAACAGAGCCTTTTTTTATTTCCGGTTTTATCAGACATTTGCCAGAAATTATCGGTTTTTCGCCAGAAAAACATTAAAAATTGCCGGTAAAACATCGGAACCGAACTATCTTTTTGATGTGACCCATCTATTAAAACCAGCTACTCTCATAAAATAAGCTAGAAGCACGTTTTAATCAAATTTTTATTGTATGTTTTTTCATACTTTTCATGCTAAATATACCGCAATAAACTCTGATTTGTTTCACATTTTCAGTACTGTCCCTAAAATAACCAAATGTGATGCTTTTCCCAGACCAAAAGCTAAAATAAGTGCATAACAAGTCTTTTTGCAAGGCATTCCTTCGAATAGAACTCTACCATACGGTTCATTTCCAGCGGTTGAAATAAAACCCAATCCGTGACGAATTCGAAGAATCATATTTATTATTTGAGCATAAACTAGGCCAGCAGCGCCAAATGTTTTTCCAAGGACAATCGTTAAAACAAGAAATATACATGAAAACATAATCATTCGGTAATTATGGTCAGCGAGTTGACCAGCCGTCATAGTAGCAAACATGTACCCTATATAATTTAATTATAAAATATAAAGCATATTTTAGAGGTGAACTGCAGCTTTCGCATATTATTTTTTCGTTGTTTTCAAAGTGTAATAAAATCGTAAAACATCAAAATTTCGAAAAAGAAAGAAAACGGCATAAGGGCACTTTCGGCTTAAGGATGGTTCGCATGATTGAGCCACTTCCAAGTCATCCCGCCAAACCTAGCAAAAGTATATCAAAAACTTTGAAAACAAAAACCAAACCCTCGCGTAATGAACTTAACAGTAAACGATACAATCCACCTACCCGAATAGGTTAAAAAGCTCTTAAAAAGACACCAGTCGACACTCTTCAATTTTCATCAATATTTATTATTTTTTTGTGTCAGGCTCCGAAGAAGCTTACAAATAATGCAAAAGCGCTTCAAGTTTTAACATTTTGCTCAAGCGGACAAAAACCGAAAAAACAAATAAATTTGGAATGTCAGTTTGGGAGGCTCACAAAAGCGATCTCCCACCAGTTTGAAGATACGGTTCGACTCAAATCTGCATCTGAAAGCACAAAGACTGTATAATGAACTAGAAAGTTGTTTTTAAATTTGCTTCGGCGTCTCTGGCCACTTCAACTTTTCATGTCAGCTAAATTTTGACAAAAGTAAAGATTAAAAAAATGCTTCAAAATATTTTTTTCCGTAAAATACAAGAACACTTTAGGGATTGGTGCATTCAAAACTCGGTAGCTCAAAAAAAACAATTAGTGCATCTTCAAACTTAATATCTATAAATAACTCAAAAGTGTTTTTTCGTTTTTGCTTTTTTGGCCGCGAAAGCAAAATTAAAACAAAAGCAATTTGCATATCTCAAGGCTCTCGGAGCCGAACACAAACAATAATAAAAAATGATGATAAATTGAAGAATTAGGCAGAAATGCGTGTCCTTTTAAAACTTTAAAAGCGTAGTGTCGCGGTAGTGGGAATTGTATTCAGATTACTGGTAATATCAAAAATTAACCGCGAAGTTGTTTCTGTAGTACAAATTTGGAAATCACCATTGCTATTTGGTGGAATACCTTGGAAGAGCCAAAATCAACGACAACCACCTTAAAGCACTGAATATTAACTAAACATCTGAAATGCGTAGGTTTTTAATACGATATTTCCAGCGAATGAACTCCCCTTAGATGTTTTGCAATTTCACAATTACAAAAAGATCGATTAAATTTATCGGCAATTTTAAGGCGATTAAACTTCCCTCACATGACGTCCGGGGGATACAAGCTAAAAATCTCAAGCTATTGACAAAAAACTTTAAATCTCCATGTACGGTTTTGACCGTTAAAAAAATTGTGTGTAGACAAATGACATATTTGACTAGCAAAACTTTAAAATCGTTAGAGCGCATACAATGTATTGCAATAACGATAGAGTACAATATGGCCCATTTAGCTTTAGGCTAGACGTCAAATGATCATCCCAGTACAATCCAAATATGACCAAGCAATTCACCACAAAAAACGATATAAAATTGACCAAGTTTGAGAACGCCAATCACCNGTGAAATTGCGTAGGTTTTTATGAGCGATATTTTTCCAGCGAAATGGAGCCTCCCCTGTAGATTTTTTGCAATTTCAAAATTACTAAAAAAATCGATTTAAAATTTATCTTGCAATTTTAAGGCGATTAAACTTTTCATCACATGACGCCGATAAAGCTTAAAAAATTCTCAGCTTATTGAAAAAAAATTTAATTTCCGTTTTACTGTTTTTGACCGGTAAAAAAAATTGTGTGTTTTAGTACAAATTACATATTTTGACTAGGCTAAAATTACCTTCTAAAATTCCGTTTAGAGCGCATACAAATGTATTGCAAAACGATAACGTCAGCAGATATGGCCCATTAGTCTGTTCGGCTAGACGGTCAATGATCATGCCCATATAAAATTCATATGACCCAGCGATATTTTCACCACCAAAAACGTATAAAATTGACCAAGTTTGAGGAACGCCAATCACCACACAAACCATACCAATTAATAAAGAAAGTCGAAGTATAACTGGCAGATCTTTTCGCCCTAAAACTAAATTTGAAACTTTTGTAAATAATGATTAACATTTGTTAAAATTATTTAAAGAAATCAATTAGAATAAAATTTAAAATAAATA
>SCLH01000491.1:235087-252193 GCA_004367855.1 Oikopleura vanhoeffeni
TTTTTCTCATGAACTGTTAGTTTTCAGTATACATTTTATTGTATTTCACCGAGAAAATGCCAAATCAGAGTCGTCAACCCTCTCAAGCGCCCTATATAGGTTTAGAATGTTTGTCGGATATATTGATTTTAACTTTTGCTCTAAAAATGTAGGCACCATATTATTTCCACAGAATTAAATCTATAAAAACTAACAGATTTTTGATTAAACTGAATATTTCGCAACGATAAAAAACTGGCGAACCAGCATTGCTTTAAAAAATCAATGCTTGTCTGACAATTATTTGTGAGACAATCGAAATCGGACTCAAGTCCACGTTTTCAAATTTAATATTAATGTTCAAAAATCACTACTTTTTCCGTGATAAGTATAAGGCTTTCGTACAAAAGGGGTATAAAAAGCAAAAAGTTAAATAGATTTGTAAAATATCAGTATTACAACGCCCTTCGGTTGTTTGGTTTTCACACGTATTTTTTTTCCGTGCGTGGGTTTGAGGTTTTTTACTCTAATTGGCTGAAATTTGTTTGATTTAACAGCCAAACAACCAAAGGGCATTTTATAAAAATTTGCTAAAATTATAATTAAAACAATAATATTTCAACGTTCAAAAAAAAAATTTGCTAAAAATCCTCTAAAAAATCGAAAAATTTTGGTAGTAATCAATTAACTTAAAAAAGTTCTAAAATATAAAAGCTCGATACATTATTATGGCAAGATTTAAGTTCAACGGAGCGGAAAAGTGATCGGCAGTTGTATAAAAATTAATTTCCACAAAGAGAACTAGTTAACTAACCTTATTACTGGTAAACTGGTAAGTGAATTGCAAGACCAAAAGAAAATTGCGATGTAACAACTTATTGACCCTGGGATACTTTTGGGATTTTTTGAATCGAATGTATCATTCTTGAAAACATACAAAAGCCTTTGATTATTACTTTTCATTCCGCTAAACTTAGATCTCGCCTATGGTTTTCATTCATACATTTTTAAGGGTCTCGTTTTGTCTTTATATCGAAGATTATACTTTGACGTTCGTTTCAATCGTGACGTTATAATTTCTCTCATTTTGTGAAAATACTGTTTCGAAATAAAGTTGTTTGAGTTTAACAGCATCGTAATTTTTATGAAACTTCAGTCTAGACTCTAGATGGCCAAAATTTGACGGAGAAACTTAAATTATGACGTCACGTTTGAAACGAACGTCAAATAATAAGCTTCGATATAGGCAACTTTTTCCAGAAAATCGCCGAATTTCTTCTGTTTTATCCATCTTTCGCATCGATTTTTTTTGTTCGTTTTGAAATTGCATTAAGGGGTACTGGTCGCTGGTTTTACGTGGCCTTTGGGGCTTTGAAAATGGTCCAAATTGATTTGGGGTGATAACAAAGTGTACTACCGACCAAATTATCCAAATAAATTCGATATTTTCGCGTTTTTTCAATTTTTTTCTTTACTTTTAAGTTACTAAAGTATTTTTTTCAAAATGAAGTTCAAAAATAACGTTTTCTTTAATTTAACCACTAAAACTTGAAAATTTCACCTTGACGTAAGCCAACTTTATGATCAGTGTTTTCGTGGCTTTCTTTTGATTCTACTTTCAAAAAATCGAAGCACATTTTTTTCGGCAATTTTTTCACGTGACCTTCAAAAATTTACATTTTGAGTTTGGGGTCGAAATTTGAAAAAAACGCTTCTGAGGAGTTTATATTTGTTCTGTGCTAGTGTTTGCTGGAATTTGAGTGGATTCCAAAATATAACCTAGGAGGAGATAGATTTTTGGTGAAAAAATCGGTAGTTTTTTGCGATTTCTAGAAAAACTGAAGTGATTTTTGAAAAAACGCGTCAAGAGGACCTAAGTTTATAAGTCATACGGGATATGTTATAATTTGAGCTGTTTTCTCAATAAACCCTGGGAGGAGATAGATTTTGAAATTTGGTCGAGGGACACCTTGTACTCTCAGAGTGTATCGGAACAAAAAGTCATTGACCAATGGTTTTGACAAGATTAAGGGGATAGTGATCGCTGGTTTTATAAGGTCTTTGGGGCTGAAAAAATGCTCCAAATTGATTTGGGTGATAACAAAGTTTACTACCGACCAAATTATCAAAAAAAAATTTTAGAAATTTTCGCGGTTTTTCGATTTTTTTTAAATGAAGTTCAAAAATAACGTTTGCTTTAATTTAACCACTAAAACTTCAAAATATCACCTTGACGTAAGCCAACTTTCTAATCAGTGTTTTTGTGGCTTTCTTTTGAGTTTACTTTCGAAAAAATCGAAGCACATTTTTTTTCGGAAATTTTTTCAAGTGACCTTCAAAAATTTATATTTTGAGTTTGGGGTCGAAATTTGAAAAAAAAGCTTCTAGAGGAGTTTATTTTTGTTTTGTGCTAGTGTTTGCTGGAATTTGGGTGGATTTCATAATATAACATAGGAGGAGATAGATTTTTGATGAGAAAAATGCTAAATATCGCAAAAATTCGGTAGTTTTCTGCTATTTCAAGAAAAACTAAAGTCATTTTTGAAAAATTTCTTCTAGAGGACCTAAGTTTAGATATTACACGGGGTTTGTAAGACTTTGAGCTCGGGTTTCAAAATAAACCCTGGGACAAACGACTTTGAAATTTGGTGCGAAGGGACATCCTTGTACTGATAACGTATCTCAGAGTGTATCCGGAAAAAAAGTTTCTGACTAATTATTTTGACAAGATTTAAGGGGGTAACCGAACGGGTTTTACTGATTTTCAAACGTTAGTCCTGAGCTAAACCGCGCAATTCGTATTGAGTTCAAACTTTGATTTCTAGGAGATATTTGTCTAATTTTCAAAAATGGTGTCAAAAGTTTTTTGTATGACCGGACCGGCCGGTATACCGGTCCAAAAAGTATTTTCCATTTTTTGGTACAATTTATCTAGCTCCTGGATATCAAAAATTTTCTTTTTTTTCAGTATAAACCTTAATTTGTGAGCTTAACAGCCGTACAAAGCCTGATTTCCTTTCTTGTTATTTAGAGAAATTTCCAAAATAAAGGGTGTTTTGCACATGTTCGCTGGTACCAAATCATTTAGTCGAACCAATATAAATTTTTTTTAAAGAAAAGCACTTCTTTAAAAGTGTGCAAAGCGAGGCGGTACAAAAGTTTTTATTTTTTTTCTCATTAGCTTTTTAGAGGCACTCAAAGTTTATTTACCTCAATTCGTCAAAAATAGGATTTTGAAGAAAAATTCCCAAAACTTTTTGAGTAAAAATCATAATTTTTGATACATTTTTGTCATAAGTTGCACAATAAAATTAGTTGTAAAAATAGTCAGATCCAATGTCTAAGACACGCGAAAAAGTTAATACCTGAAAAAAATACTTAGAAAAAATTCATTATTATGCAAATTCAGAAATATTTTTTATCGAAATTCATACTCTTTTTTTAGTTTTTTAAGCAAACCGTTAACAAAAATAAAAATGCAGCTAAAATCAGCTTTCTATCACTTCTGAGTCTTGAGAAAGCCTCCGTCGGTTACCGCAAATTTCCTGGATCTAAGAAATATTTGATTTTTTTCGAATTTAAAAATTTGTTTATTGCCATGTGAAGATCTAATTCACAGTGATCTAATGCAACAAAAATTAGAGCAAAAGTTATTACTTCAAAAGATACAGTGAGCCGTTTTTTTAGTAATGCATAATTGTTGCATTGAATAGATTGAAAATATTGTAAGTGATATAGTCATTCGAAAGCTAGTGTTTCAGACTAACTAATGCCTAAAGTCTGGACCTGTACCATTAACGAGCGTTCGCCGGTAACGGAGATAATATATAGGCATTTTCATGTATAAAATTGGGAGAAAAAAATAGAAACTGTTTTTTTTCTGCCAGAATTCATCCAAAAATTAATCAAGCAGTAAATGTGTAGACAATCATGATATAAGAATGAAAAACATAAAAAATTAAACTTTACGGCTAATTTCCAGAAAAATTTTTTTGGGCTCATTGAGTTTCGAACCTACCAACAAATGAAATCTGTTATATCCGGTGAACCGGTTAATGGTACTGGGTTCAGATTAGTGCTAGTTAGTTTGAAACATAGCTTTCGAATGAATATATACAACTTCATCATATGCTAGTTTTTCAATCTATTCAATGCAAATTATGCATTACTAAAAAAACGACGTCAGTGCGTTAAGGAAAATAAAATTTGAAAAATATAGAAAATTTTTGACATCGAATTTTTTTTTTATATTTCTGGAAGCAACCAGCCACGAAATGCAATCAACTAAATTAGCTTCCTATCACTTATGAGTTCTGAGATACAGCCTCCGTCGGTTACCCCCTTAAGGGATGGGTGTCGCTGATTTGGCCTCTTCCAAGGTCATTCCGCCAAACTAGCAAAGGTGATATTCCAAAACATTTGTTACTAACAGAACCACCTTCGCGGTAATTTAAACTAACAGTAATCTGATACAATCCCACCTACGCTTTTAAAAAGCTCCTAAAAAGACACGAGTTAGTGCCTACTCCTTCATTTTCATCATTTTTTTATTATTTTTTTGTGTAAGGCTCCGGAGAAGCCTTACGATAATGCAAATTGCTTTTGTTTTAAAATTTTGCTTTCAGGCGGCCAAAAAAGAAAACAAATTATTGATTTTTTATGATTTTAAATTGAAAGTGCGCTAATTTGTTTTTTTTGACGCTACCGAGTTAAAAATAGCACCAAAATCCTTAAAAGTGTTTGTATTTACGGAAAAAATTATTTGGAAGCATTTTTTCTGGTTTCTAAAATTTGTCAAAATTTAGGCTCAAAATGAAAAGTTGACATGGCTCCAAAGAACGCCGAAGCAAAATTTCGAAAAACAACTCTCTAGTTTAATTGTTAAACAAGCTTGTTGCTTTCCAGATGCAGTATAAATCGAAACTATATCTCTCAAACTGGTGGAGGAGATAGCTTGCTGGCCTCCAAACTGACCATTTCAAAATTTTAATTTTTTGGTTTTTTTCGCGTTTTTGTCGTCTGAAAGCAAAATTTTAAAACAAAAGCGCTTTTGCATTATTCGTAAGCTTCTCCGGACCTGACAAACAAAAAAATAATAAAAAATGATGACAATTGAAGGAGTAGGCACTAACTGCGTGT
Source organism: Oikopleura vanhoeffeni (assembly GCA_004367855.1). Taxonomy (NCBI): domain Eukaryota; kingdom Metazoa; phylum Chordata; class Appendicularia; order Copelata; family Oikopleuridae; genus Oikopleura; species Oikopleura vanhoeffeni. Next base: position 240,206 of record SCLH01000491.1, read on the forward strand.
CTTTTAGGAGGCTTTTAAAGCGTAGGTGTCGGCGTAGGTGGGATTGTATCAGATACTGTTAAGTTAAAAATTACCGCGAAGGTTGGTTCTGTTAGTTACAAATGTTTTTGGAATATCACCTTTGCTAAGTTTGGCGGAAATGACCTTGGAGAGGCCCAAATCAGCGACACCCACTCTTAAGGCTAGATCTACAACATGGCTAATCTAATTGTCGCCATAGCTTCTCGTGTAGGCTGATTTCTCATCCAGAAAAGTCAATCCAGCGACCAGTAACCCCCTTAAGCGGTGGTCATGTCTGATTGCAATTTTGCAGAGTCATTCTGGAAAATCTGAACCTTGAGCATAATCCAAATGCAATGTAGACCTAGCCTTAATCCTGTGAAATCAAAGGTAGACTGAATTTGAATGACTACACCAATCCACATGTCTGTAACAGGAGGTCACTTCGCGAAATTTCAAAATCTATCTCCTCCGAGACAGTATATCAAATTGAGCTCACATTTTCACAAGATCACGTAATGGAGTGTCAATCTTTTAAGACAGCTTTTTTTGATCCGGCGACAGAACAATTCTAGAACGCAAATAACCGACGATTTTTCAACAATTTCAGAGTTCAAAATCTATTTCTCCGAGGATATGCAGAAAGGCTCAAATTTTTACAAGTATTCTCCAGAATATTGGTAGAGATTAAGACACGATCTTGTGCAATTTCCATCTAAAACTCGAAATATATTTTTTTGGTCATTTTCGAAAAATTTCCGAAAAAAAAAGTGCTTCGATTTTTTCGAAAGTAGGCTCAAATGTAAGCCAGTGAACACTGAAGAGAAAGTTGGCTTACGTCCAACACCGATATTTTGAAGTTTTAGTGGCCAAATCTTACACACATATATTTTTGACTTAAATCTGAAAAAAAACTTGAAAAATGAAAACGCGAAAATTTCGAAATTTTTTCTGAGGATTTGATCGAAAATACATTTTGTAGACATCTCGAAGCAATTTGGTGCACTCTGATTGCCTTCTAGTCTTTCATAAAATCAAACATGACCACCCCTTTTTTTATAAGTATTTCTAAAAAGATGAAGTTAACAAATAAAGTTTGCTCGAATTTGACCACTAAACTTCAAGAATATCGACTTGACGTACGCCAAACTTTCACATCAGTGTTTTACTGGCTTTCTTTGAGCCTACTTTCGAAAAAACCGAAGCCTTTTTTTTCGGAATTTTTTTTGGAAAATGACCCAAAACATATATCCAGATTCTAACTGGCAATTTCAGAAAAGCTCGTACTTAAATCTTTAAAAAATGTTATGAGGACAACATAGTAAAAATTTGAGCTATTTTAAGATATTATCCGCGAGAGTAGATTTTAAAGCCTAAATGCAAAAAACGTCGGTTATTGGCGTTCTAGATATTGGTTAGTCATCCGGATCAAAAAAAGCTCGAGCTAAAGTTTCGCCTGCCATCGTTACGGCACTGTCTGTTAAAATTTGAGCTGATTTGATGTACGCCTCGGAGGAGATAGAATTTGCGAATTAGGAAATTCCCTGGTAACTATTCTGTAACAACAAGTGTCAAGGTCCAAAATTTTTTGATGCACTGTGTCCGCAAGCATCAAGGATAGATCTACAAAATAGCATTTTCCTTGTTTTTCATACGCTCTTAGTTTTCAGTAATAGCACCAACGAAAAATGTCCAATCGAGAGTTGACAACCCCTTTAAGGGTAGATCTCAATCAACATGGCTAATCCTTAATTGTCCATAGTTCATCTGTTAGGCTGATTTTCATCCATAAAGTCAATTTCCAGCGACCAGTACCCCGCGCCCTTAAAAACGCAGAAAATAAGTTTTATATTTTTTTCTATGCAATTTTAAAATGACAACAAATATAAGCGAAAGATACTTTTGAAAAGTGGACAATTTTGTAGAAACAAATTGTGCAAATGATTATTTTTCAAATTTATTAAATTTTCGTTTTTTTCTACCAAATTTTTGTCATACGGATTTTTTATTTGTTATGAAAAAACCTCCCCGAAATTGATGCTCTTCTGATTGCTTCTCTTGAAAAAAATAAAATCGTCGTCGAAAGAAGTTCTAGCCTGACGAATAAAATACCCAAGATTTCTAGGCCTGCATATCGAATCAAGGAACCTCGGAGCACAAAGGAAATTAATTTTGGTAGAATGACGGCTCCAGATGATATAAATGCATATTGAGCCGTTTCGCCCAAACCTTTCGCATTGTCGGTCATTTCTTAAAAAAAAATATAAAAAATCACATAACATTATTCAACGAAGAAAATTTTAACACAACAATTTTTCCGACATATATGGTCTTAAGAGTCTGGAAAAATGGGGAACATCGGCGGGATTTTTTAGGCAAATAGCACGTGATTGAGTCTGATACCTTTTTCTCAGAGATGGCTTGACGGATTCTCAAAATTTCAAACGATAGTCACAGGAAAGGTTTCGTGACGCACCCGAAAGAGTTTTTGTGGCCAGTCTTATATCCGGTATACCGGAAATAGACCGTATACTCATATCATATCAAGTGACCAAGAAACTGACAATTTATGATTTGACCGGTTTTCCGGGTATCCGACAGCCACAAAAAACTTTCGGGTGCGTCTCTTTCCTTATAAACCTTTCCTATGGCTATCTTTTGAAATTTTGGGAATCCGTCAAGCCATCTCTGAGAAAAAAGTATCTGACTAAATGACGTTCCTATTGATCTAAAAAAATCCCGCCACTGTTAATATTTTTATGGGAATACCAATACTTTCGTATATGCAGTTTTATTTATCGGTCATTGAAACTTGATAAAGTCGCTGAAAGAGTTTTTTGACCGGTAAATTTTGATGGTTTTTCGAGAACCCAAAAGATCTAAAATTAAAAAAGATCTCACAGGCTATTCAGAGACTTAAAAAAAACCCAATTTTAATACGAGCTAGGAGTTCATATTACAATAGGTATATAACGTACTCTAATTGATAAACACTCGATGAGGTAGGTTCACGAACCTACGCACCATATTCTTTTATTTAACAGCAGCCAATAACAGGCGCAGATTCAAAAGCGTAATGATACTTCTTTTGAGCAAACAACAATTAGGGGACGTTATATCCTTTATGATGCCCAAGGAAAAAAAATTTCCAGGCAAAAAAATCGTAATAGATATAACATCGAATAAATGGTTAGTGCTCAGCTATTACACCCTCAACCTACGTCTTTTCTCAGATTTCCTTAATTTTTCTATCTCCAAAAACGAGTAGGTTAGCATTAAAAGTGGGTACCGAGCACTTTAGATTATTTTATCGTTACCTATGTTATCTATAGGATCTTAACACACTGTATCAAATTTTCATTGCAAAACAGTCGGTAAAATATTTTATGTTAAATTATTTAGAGCTGGATTTTTGTAAAATGAGATATTTTTGCAGAAAATATTTTGGTGAAATAAGCAAATTGAACTCATTTGCATTTTTGAAAGATTAAATATTTTGGCAGGACATGCTCACTTTCACTCCACCATATTTTAAGGATGAATTGTTTTTTTGAAAAACTTTTCTAGAACCGAAAGGGAGTCGAAAGATTTAAAATTTTGGGAAAAATTCTTCTTATTTCGGGATAAAAATCAATGAATGTATCCAAGTCATAATCGCTCAAATCCATATTTCTCTGATCTCCTATTCCCCACGCATATGCTGAATAATTTTGAATAAATATTTTGCATATTCGTTTGTCACTTTTAAGCTGTCTTTCAAGATTTCTTTTAATTATTTTTAACGTTCCAAATCGATCAAGACCAGTTTCAATCATTAAAAGCCGAAGTTTTTTACAGCGGTTTGTTATAAGTGATAATTGTTCTGGGTTTATCACTGGAGACTGGTCAAATTGAGGCCTATTCGAGTGATTTGGATCGTGTTTTTTCCGATTTGAGACCATAAGTCGCCTTAGAGTTACTGGTAGTAGTAAAAGATTGTCGGTTTTGAGCGAGAATCCTGCGTTTACAATTTTTAGGTCAGTTAAATTACTGGGAACATTTTCGAGAAAATGTTTAAATTCTGGGTACCAAGTCCATCCAGCAAACAAGCCAATCTTTTGGAGGTTTTAAAATTTTATAAAGGACAAAAATGATTTTCATTCTTAGAGGAAAAAAGTGGCGCCGGTATCTTTCGCATCATTTTTTTATTTTAAAATTTCATATAAAATTAATCGTTTTTTAATTTGATGCAAAAGATACCTTCACCTAAAAATTGTGTTGTCTTTGGAAAACAGAAAATTTTCAGAAACCTTACCCATGATAAACTTAAAAATCTCAAATTTATGCACTTCGAAAAATTTGAAATAAATGAATTTTCCATTGTCGGAATTTCTAAAAGTTCAATTTTCTCTATATTTTCAATTTCCGAAATTTTCACGAGAGCTTTATTATTCACTATCGGTTCGATAATTAAAACTCCATCACTATTTCTTTTCACTTGTTTCAGCACTCCCACTAGTCTGATAGACGTCAAAGTTTTTTTGGCGGATTCGAAAAAATTCTCTAAATCGCCTGATGAGAACGTCTCGTTTCCAACTGGTAAACCAATGTGTTTCAAGCGCATTCCATTTTGAACTCCTTCAGTCAATCCTGGAGGGATCTTTCGCATTATATTTTTTGATTATAAAAATGCATAAAAAAAACAAAAATTATAATTGTTCTACTANTATATACAGGGTGTAAGATTTTTCCCTTCTTTTTTCCAAATTGGATAGCGATGAGAACGCTAATGTGAATGGTTAATTTCGGCAAAAACCTACGTCTTCCTCAGATTCAACCAATCAAAACGTCGGGAATCAAGTGACTCCAATTTGGAAAAAAGAAGGGAAAAACCTTACACCCTTTATATACGAAAAAAGGACTCTGTTGTTGCTAAGGTAGGTTTTTAGCCCTTTCCTTCATGCCATTGTTAACAGAGCAAGATAATTCCAAATGTATTTATGCATCAAACATCCAAGAACAAATTCAATGACCAATATTTTTTTTTACCTGATGTCCGGTAATACCAGAAATTTACAGTAAACATTTTAAAAAGTTAGTGTTGAAAAAACCACACCCTCCTTCAAATCCAATCTCTGCCAATAAGTACAACTTTTTCTAAAATATTTTTGGCAATGTTTTTTTTGTTATTTGACAACCCTTAAAAATTTTGAAACAAAAAATGGCGAAATATTATTGTCAAATATTTTCTCCTAAAAAACTACCAAGCTCGGTATATTTTCCGGTCTATAGAACCTTTGACTTACAAGGTGAACAAAGTGTAATTTGACTCCTTGAGAGGTGTCAAGTTACAAAAAAATTCGACAAAAAGTTGGCTTCGAACCAACTTTTTAAATTTTACCGGTATTACCGGAAATCTGGTAAAAATGGTTAGTGAGTTTTTTCTTGGCTGTTGGAGTCAGAAATACGTTCTAATTATCTTGCTCCTTTGAAAAATGGCATCGGGGAAAGTCAGTGAATAACCTTAGTTTCGAAAAGTTCAAAAAAATTTGGTAGAGCAGAAACCCTACTTTTAAACAAAAATCTTATCATGCAGATCCCTGCCTTGAATAACTTCCGAAATCATTTCTATATATTCCTTCATCATAGTTTTTGTACGAAAATGTTCATGCATTGAGAAGTGTGTCAAATTTTTTAAGCCAGCCAGAGCGAACCAATCAAGGTCATGTATTTGACCAATTCTATCACACACTGATATCAACTCTAATTGCTCATGATTCTCTACCAAGTGATTTATAGGTTCTCTGAGGATAACACCAGGTTTGATTTCGCAAGTTGAAGTAGGGTATTCTACAAATGATTTTTATCCGTAGAAATTTTTAGAACAAAAAATTAAAAAAAATATTTTTGCAATTTGTTGAAATTCTTCATTTCAAAATTTTTTGTTTCACTTAAAAATGTTGTTTATAATATATGACAAAATATGCGCATTTATTTTGAGAATATGCATTTCAAAACAAAACAACTGATGCCTGATCACTGAATCATAAAATTTTTATGTGCAATTTATAAAATTCCGCAAGTTGTCAACATATTTAAAAACATTTAATTTATCAGTAAATCATAATAAAATTACGTGCAAGAAAATCCCGAAACTTAGCGCGCCAAAATTTAAAGTTTATTAACCCAAAACGTAAAAAATCTGGGAGCAAATTGCAGCGCGAAAAAAATAGATTTTTTGCATTTTTACCGGTAAAAATGACGATTAAAACGTTTATCCTGAATTTTGCTAAAAGAATATGCATCGAATAAATTAAAAATTACACGTTTCTCATAATCTATTGACAATAGATTATGAGAAACGTGTAATTTTTAATTTATTCGATGCATATTCTTTTAGCAAAATTCAGGATAGACTATTGTGTAATATTTGCAAATGAAGTAAAAGCTTTCTCAGGCCGTTCTTATTAGGAACTTCACTTAAAAAAATCAGTCCAATTGGTCGAGTGAAATTTTCGGAATTAATTTTCAGTTTTTGCAATTAAATATTTCTAAACCGATTAAGTGAGGGTTAAGGTGGTAGTCGTCGCAAATTTGTCTTTGTCAAACGTCTTACAAGGACAAAATAAAAAGAGGAACATTATGTTCAATATAAACAATGTCAGTTGAAAGCTCTTCTTTCGGTTCTGTGCAAAATAAAAAATGTCCTCTTTGTATTTTGGCCTTGTGAAAACGTCAAATTTGCGACGACCACCTCCGTTTCGGAATAATATCCCATGAAAAATAAATTCAAATAAAAAAAGAGAAAAATCCGTTCCTGACGCTTCATTTGAGCCATTGTTCATTTGCACACACATCCCTTCTGCACCTTCAATAGCTAGACATGGATCGTGTAAAATTATAGATTTGAATGAATTACTGTAATTGCAATCTGGCAATGGCCCATCTAGAACCACGCGTTTTAACCCAGGAATTTCATATTTGTCAGAACATGAATAATACACCATGGCTGCTCGGTTAAATGACGACATACCAAAAGGGCAGCCTTTTGATGATTTTAAAATACTCACTGTTTTAAGGGTGTTATGAGTGTAAAATGATGAAAAATTGCAAGCGATTTCAAATTGCGATTTTCGCCGCAAAATTGACATAAATATAAAACTAGTCTTAAGTATTCTAGAAAATATTACAACCTTAATAGTTAATCACCTTTATATTTTTGATAAAATTCTGGATAAACATGATTTTCCAATGATAAAATAATACTTTTGTCATTTTTTCGTGAAAAATGAAAATTCGGAATAAAACGTTCAGGAAGTTATTGCATTTTTTACAATCCGTAAAAACCTTGTTGAAAATTTATTACATCTGTTAGGTTGGATAAACAAGCTTGAATAAATGAATTTGTTCATATAAAATGAAAGGGATCCGTCAAAAAAATTCGGATGCATCCGTGTCCTACGACAAGGACTTCACTGTACATGTGATTGTTTTATTTATCGCGATACTAAAGCTTAAGGTCGCCAAACTGTCCGATGAAACGCACGTGGCATACAATTTTTCTGCGGGCCCGTCCGTTTCAATGCACGTGCCAGATGAATAACTTATTAAAAGTGCTTGCTGTCAGAAAACTGATAATCTCCAAACAATACTGGATTTTAATAAAGTGTTTCAAAATATAAATATTTTTTTTATCATTTCCTTCGCCGACAGACTCGTATTTTTTCCTAGTGGTAATTGATATAAATAACTCCAACTCCGCTCTATGTGCAAATTTGCTCAGAAAATATTTTACTTCCATCGAGTGGCTTTTAAGCTCATTTCTCATGTTTAAATGATTGCAATTTGATTTAGTAGGAACATGCTCCCATTTCAGGAGGAGACATTCGAGCGGCCGTTTCATACTTTCGAGGAAAACATGATCTTTGCACATTAAATTTGTGATTTCACGTAAGTTTGAGGAAAGTTCAGTCGAAAGCTCTTTCAAATGGTTACTAAAAATAAATGAATAGAAATTTTCACACTTTTTGAAGTCAGTTTTTTCGGCTAAATTTTAGATATCTTTATCATGACAAACGTTTTTATTCAACGAATAATTTTCATTTAACCATATGATTAAAAGATTATAATCAGAGTTAACCTAAAGGTAAAAGCCCGATTTTTGGGCAGTTTTATGCAATTTTTAAATTTCTTTTCGTGAGAAAAGTACAAACAAATTTAAATCCAGTGCCGAGAATCAAAAAGTGCTCCTTACTCTACCAGGTGGTGTCGGGTGTCAAAAAAAATACTGCCAAAAATTTTCTCGTGAAAATTTACCCATATAAGTACAATTGTAGGTTTAGATAACGTAGTTCTCTTCAAACCGCAAATTACCGGTGTTTTTTGCTGATTACCGGTAAACCGGTGGAGTCTAAAAACCGACAAAAAAATTTGAGGTTAAATTTTTTTTGGCTACACGATGCAAAAAAACGTTTCTTGATACCTACTACGGTTTTTGCTCCAGAGGGGGGGGCTTTTAAGGGGTAAAAGAAATTTTTTTTCGCCTCTATTTCTATAAAATAATTTTTAATTCATAGGTAAATATATTTCGAATTTTAAGGTCCTACTGAAAATGGGTAACCTTTTATGCTGATAGTGTTAACTTTTTTGGTTCAGTTTTTTATATTATTATACAGTACTGATGAAGAACCATAAAAATAAATTTCAGATACAATGTAAATAAAAATATTATACTATATAATAATGTGATGTGTACGTAGATGAGGAGACAGTCGAGATTTCCCTTCAAAAAAACCTTCTCGAAGTTCGATTTTGGTAACCAGGATCCAAAAATATTATCAGGTAAGTACTTAGTCATAGCAATTAGTCTAGAACAACCAAGAGTCGTAACAAAATTAATTGCTTCAAAATAATTACTAATATGTGACATATCAATACGGGGGCTCCTGGTCCTTTTTTACTAGTTTTCAAGCCATTTTTTTTATTTAATTCGGCTTTTAAAAACAACTCATCCGATAACATTCTAGATAGCTCAAACTGAGCACAAATGTCTTGTGAAAAATAAAATAATTAGTTCATCGATCAATTTATTTTATCTTGTTTTCGGACCAATTTTAAAATTCAATTATTGCCAGATATTTGTGCTCTGTTTAAGCTATTTAAGGATTCAATCGGATGAGTCGTTAGCAAAAGCTGAATTAAATAAAAAATTTTGCCTAAAATCTAGTAAAAAGACCAGGAGCCCCCGTAATCGATATGTCACATATAAATGTGACATCTAAGATGTCTCAAAAAGACAAAAAAATCAATAATAAATCTTACCTCTGTTTCATTATTGATGCAAATTCTTGAGGTAAAAGTCTCACAGAACCAGAAAGATTTAGATGAGTCATACAATTTGTGATAGGTAGCTTAAAAGGGTGAACGTCATGTCATTTGTAAATGAATTATCACGGCATGATTTTTTGGAGTATACATTTTAGGTCAACTTGTTTTTAATGTCTACCTTTTATTATAATAAATACAAATTTTGAAAATCTTGCATTTTTTGATTATATTTTTGCATTGAATTTGGTTTTGTCCTCAAATTGGTAGTTTTCAGGCCTACACATTTTTAATACTTTAGTACTATAGATAGGAAAAAAATGTCGACTGACAATGTACAGGATGTCACGTTTTTACTACCATATTTAATTCCGGGGTAACATGAAATCGCGAGCGCTGATTGGACAATTCTGTGTTGGATAAATCCCTGCCCAATCAGCGCACACAATTTCATGTTACCACGGAATTGAATATGCTAGTAAAAACGTGACATCCTGTATACTCTGATTTTGTATTATACATAACACATCTATCATAAATATGTTAAATTTGGTTTTTATGAATGAACGCCCCTTATTTGAGATGGATTGACTGGAATATTTTTTATTTCAAGAAACTTCAAATCAGATTTTTTCAATCTCCTTAGAAAAGAGAAAATTTTCTTTCTTTGATCCGCATCGACAATTGCTCCAGAAATATTCACTTTAGATTTTGTTAAACTCGGGATCATAACATCTGATATAAATTGATGTAATCTCTCAGAAACGGACTGCACAGAAACAATCAGATCAAGGGTTGGGACCGATGATAATATTTTGAGTAATATCTCATGCGGCATTAGCTCCAAATTTGCCATTTTGAAATGCAAAAAAGTATTCTAAAAAGTAGAGTTTTTGCGATTTTTTTCAATTTTTCGTGCTTTTATGACCATTCAACAAAACGGTTTCATAATGAAAACATCTTTTCGTGTTCAGATTAAAACCGCAAAATGTAACACTGATAATTTCCACCATTATTGATGAAGGTATCTCCACAATGGATTTTTTTTAAATTAAAAATTTACATAAAAAAACTTAAAACAGTAATTTTTTGTGGAATTTCATAATTTTTCCGTACGAGCCCATATTTTGTATGTCATATGTTACATAAACGCAGTAAATTTATGATAAAACAAAGGCTGGCGTTTTTTTAGATATCCCATGATGGGATTCCCATCGAGAGAGTCAGTTGCGTCGAATGTTCTTTAGAGATGGCTCTGAAGAGATGGCTCATCCGATTGACCTAATTTCAAAAATGACCAAGGCCCAAAAAGTTGATACATGGAATCCATGTCATGGATAAAAGTTATTTTTTTAGAAACCGGACTTCCAGTTTACCGGTAATTACCGGTGTTATCACTAAAACAGGGATTTCTCGAGTACAATATATAGTCCGAGGTTGATTTTTTCAGCAATCACTCTAAAATTTTCTGACCAACATTTACAGGGGTAAAATTACAAAATGATCCTACGGGGTCATGTTACATACCAGGAGAAAGATAATGGTGTGGAAATTCCAAATCTTTAAAAATTTTAGGTTTTTTATGTAATATAACCCCGTTATCGCTATAATACGGTTTATTACTTTCTGCTTATTTACCATCTATAAACGGAGTATAAAGAATCATGGCGAGTTTATTTTTGAGCCATTTGTCTTGAAATGTTCTAGGGATATCATCCGGGGTCAAATTTTGTAATATGAACCCAGTTGGGGTCAAATTACAAAATGATCCTACGAGGTCATCTTACATACCAGGAGAAAGTTAATTTTATGGCGATTTCAAATCTTTAAAAATTGTAGGTATTCTATGTAATATGACCTCGTTATGACTCATATACGGTCAACAGGTCTCTTTCCATTAAATAGCCATACAAAAAGTAAAAAAAATCGTGGACAGTTCATTTTTTCAAAATTTGTTGAATATTATGTGGGGTCAAATTTTAAAATAATCTCAAAAATAAACTTGCCATGATTCTTTATACTCCGTTTATAGATGGTAAATAAGCAGAAATTAATAAACCGTATTATAGCGATAACGGGGTCATATTACATAAAAAACCTAAAATTTTTAAAGATTTGGAATCTTCACACAAATATCTTTCTCCTGGTATGTAACATGACCCCGTAAGATCATTTTGTAATTTGACCCCAAATGGTGTCATATTACAAAATTTGACCCCTGGAAATGTTGGTCAGAAAAAATTTTAGAGTGATTGACGGAAAAATTCAACCTCGAGCTATATAAGTATCTGCGAGAAATCCCTGTTTTTATGANGATAACACCGGTAATTACCGGTAAACTGGAAGTCCGGTTTCTAAAAAAATAACTTTTATCCATGTTACATGGACCATGTATCAACTCTTTGGGCCCTAGTCATTTTTGAAATTAGGTCAATCGGATGAGCCATCTCTGAGAACATTCGACGCAACTGACTCTCTCTCGATGGGATATCTAAAAAAACGCCGCCAAAGTCTTTTTTAAATATTTTTGTCTATTTTCGTATGTGATTTAAATGAAGGGAAAATACAAAAAATTCGTAATGAACTCTATTACAAAACTTTTTGTTGGCAGTTTATATAAGGCAGTGGAATAAACTTGGGTTTGGCGGGTATTTTTAACTAAAGTTGATATTGCGTCCCCTTTTT
>SCLH01000491.1:264629-277437 GCA_004367855.1 Oikopleura vanhoeffeni
TGCGCGAAATAGGACTTTTTAGCGCATAACACCCGACAATGTCTGAAGTTTATTAATATCGAATTCAAAGAAAATTCTATAGTCGGGTTTAGTTTGAAATGGATGTACAGTAGAAAGTGGTTTTTTATATTTTCACAGATAATTACTCATGTTAAGAAATTAAAAATATAAACATTCGCAAGAATGAACACTTTTATTGAAAATAAAAAAATAATTTTCACATTTTGTTTTCTTTCATATATCGCTGAAAAAATGTACCAATCTCCCGGATCGATGCCACCCCCTTAAAGGAAGTGGTCGACGAATTTTTTATTATAAAACAATTATACCTACAACTCTTCAAATCAATTAATTTTATAATTCTCACACTAAGTCTGACTCTGAGGCACATCCAGTAAAATTTGTCTGGTTTTTTAGGACCCTGAAATTTACAGGTGAGAAAAGTCAGAGCCGTTATGCGATTTTCGAGTTTTAACCGTTAATTTACCAGAAATTAACAGTTTTTTTGAAAAAACATAAAAAATTACTGGTGAAAATAACCGGAAATCAAAAAACGGCTCTGTAGCGAACTGGAGCTTTGGAAGTCATATTATGGCCCAAAATTAAAAAAACGTATGTACCAGTTCCGACCTATCTCACCTGTAAATTTCAGGGTCCTTAAGGGGGTGGGTGTCGCTGATTTTGACAGTTTACGAAGCTATTTTTGGATAAACTAGCAGAGCTGTTATCCCAAAAACTTTTGCATCTTGAAAAACAACTCTTCACGGTGATTTGTAATTCAACAGTAATCTGATACAATCTCACCTACGCTTTTAAAAAGCCTCCTAGAAAACACTCAATACGCATTTTCTCCTTCAATTTTCACCATTTTTTTTGTGTCAGGCTCCAGAGAAGCCTCACACATATTGCAAAATCGCCCTTTCCTCGAAATTTTGCTTTTGGCGGCCGAAAAACGAAAACAACAATTATTGATTAATTTATGATGTAAATTGAAAGTGCGCTAATTTGTTTTCTTTTGACGCTACCAAGTTTAAAATTGCACCAAAATCCTTAAAGGTGTTTGAAATTACGAAAAAAAATATTTTGAAGCATTTTGTCGATTTTTTTTTTGGTTTCTAAATTTTGTCAAAATTAAAAATAAAAATGAAAAGTTGACATGGACCCCAAGAGACAAAACTGTATCTCCTAAACTGGTGGAGGAGATAGCTTTTGTCTGAGTCTCCCAAACTGACCAATTCAAAGATTTAGGCTAAAAATGAAAAGTTTACATGGCCCCCAAGGGACGCAAAATCAAAATTTCAAAAAAAACTCTCTAATGTTTTGTCAAACAAGGCCTTTGCTTTCANTACCGGTCGATTTCCGGTATTAAATTCAAAAATTTTGGTCGCTCAGTTTTTTCTTGGCTGTTGGATGCAGAAATCCGTTTGGGAATATCTTGCTTTGTTAAAAAATGGCATGGGGACAAAGGGTGGGGTGACCTAAAAAAAAGCTACCTAAGGTAGCTTTTTTTTTTGACTCAACCCACCCTTCTCAGTCATTTTTTTCGAAGACCTTACGAGATATCAACAAACGGTTTTTTGCTATGTGTAGCCAAGTAAATTTGTGATATGTAAAATTTTTAGTTTTTTTCGTGGTCAACCGGTTTACCGGTAATTGATGTTCCAAAACCGGTTTACATTTTTTTCAAGATAATCAAGCAATATTTATATGGGAAGATACATTTCGGGGTAGTTTTTCGTAGTATTTTGTAGCTTTTAACATAATTCGCTAATTTTACGTGTCTAGGTTGAAAATTTCGATATGTCGTAAGAACATTTTTTGATCAGTAAATCGTCAGCTTAATTTCAGTGGTATTTTCAGTTTCATCACGTGACATTTTTTTCGAGTTTTTATGCTTTAATCTTATAAATGCTTTAAAGAATACGCAGTAAAAATTTGAGCCATTTTGAAAATTTATTCTCGGAGGAGATAGATTTTAAAGTCTGAGAATGCCAAAAAACGTCGATTATTTGTCGTTCTAGAATTGGTTAGACATCGAATCAAAGAAGGCTTGTGCTTTAATTTCGGCATGCTATCGTTACGTGTTCTGTGAAAATTTGAGCTAATTTGGATATATCCTATCGGAGGAGATAGATTTTAAAGTTACGAAAAGGTCTCCTTGTAAAGATACCGTAACTATCAGTGTAATCATCGAAAACAATTTTTGATGTACTGAGTCGCAAGATAAAAATAGATCTACAAATGAGTATTTTCAGTTTTTCTCATGACTCATGAGCTCTTAGTTTTCAATATAATTCACCGATAATATGTCAAATCAGAGTCGCATACCCCCTTAAGGTACTGGTCGCTGGTTTTATGACGCCTTAGGGGCATTACAAATGCTCCAATATGACCCAGGGTAATAACAAAGTGTACTACCAACCAAATCATCCAAAAAAAAATCGAAGTTTTCGCGTTTTTTTTTATTTTGTTTAAAATGAACTTAAAAAAATACATTTGCTTTAATTTAACAACTGAAACGTCAAAATATCATCTTGAGCGTAACAAACTTTCTGATCAGTGCTTCTTTTGAGCCTACTTATAAAAAATCAAAGCACTTTTTTGTTTCGAATTTTTCTCTTGGTGTCTCAAAAAAAAATCATATTTCGAGTTTGAGTCGAAATCTCAAAAAGTGGTCGAGTTTATTGTTCGTATTTGTATGAGCTAGCTTGGAAAAAAAATGAAATGAAAAAACGGTGGTTCTAGAAAAATAAGAGTGAAATTAGAAAAACGGTCGAGTTTATTTTTGGCCTACTATTTTCCACAGTTGTGTCAAAATTTCAGCTAATTTCGACATAAATCCTGGGAGGAGATGACAACCAAAATACTATAATAAATCAACTTAACAAAAAAAAGATAGTTTTTTTCATTTTGGCTTAGGTCCTCTTGTGTCGCTTATGTGTGAAGGAGTGTATGCATTGCATACAAAAAAATTCAGATGTTTTTCCACAAGCTTAAGGATAGTTCTACAAAATGGCTAATCTGACTAGTATCCTAAAAGCCCTGTTTGGCTAATTTCTTATCGAGCAAATTCAATTCCAGCGACCAGTACCCCCTTAAGCCGTAGTTTTGCTGGCGTTCCTACAAAAACCAACTATGTAGAAACAGAGTATGACATTCTGAATATCTCATTTTTAATGGAATGACCCTAATTTGCAATTTTGAGAACTACTTGGTAATATAAATTTATTATTTTCCCGATTTCTCCTCATCTATCAAAAAACGGTTATTTTTTGACCTGTTCTGTCATCTTTTGTACGATTTCCAGGGTATAAATTAAACCACTCTAATAAATATGCAATTAGAGTCAAGCGAAGTTAACAGAAATAGAATAGACTAAGTCAGGTAAAGCTTGTTGATTCACCGACTCAAACACGATTCTCAACTTCAAATGCTCAAAAATTCCACAGCTCAAAAATGTTAAAATTTATAAAACAAAATGTACCAAAAATCTAAACACATTTTTTCACAGCACTATTTATGCTTATTGATTAAATCAAAATGTTGATCGTGACGCAGCGTCTTTTAATTGGTCTGCTTCCGAGTTTTTTTTTGATCTATCATATTCCCAACCAATCAAAATCGAGCAATTTTCAATATATTTGTATTAAGGTGGGTGCAACTTTACCACAATCAAGGCTACATTTGAAACTGATCAAAAATCTCTTATGGCTTCTGGCAAGCTTTTTCCATCTAAGGAAATTCTGCATATAAAAATTGGGAAGAAAAAACCGGGGGCAATCACCAGAAACGGGGGATGGGGCGACTTGAGAGATGTTCTTTTATGCAAGTCATTCGCCAAAAATGCCCTAGATATCGATATGGAATGGCTTGCACGCTACACGTAGAATTATGTAAATTTTAAATAGATCCACACTAGCCAGTTTCATCTTATATTAATTTTTTCGTTTTCTTCGCTCTTTGTGCTAGATTTTAGTTTTGCTGTTATTGGTTTTCCATTGTTATTATGTCGAACTCAGAAGTTCGTTCCAAATTAAAATAATGTTGAACTTCATGGCGAATATTAGGGAAATAATTACTCATTGCCCCTATCGACGTCAAGGAGTTAAAACACTATAAATATACTGTAGATCTTGTGATCAAAATGTTTTTTTTCCTTTATTAACATCCATGAAATAAACAGTGAAGATGCGAGGATTCAAATTTAGATAAACTGCTCGGTGGAGATATTCATTGACAAATATTATATATGAATCTCCACACCGTATTCAGACGGGAAGCCCGAGTCAAATAATGCAAAATGCGTGGAAATGATTGGCCGAGGTGAACTCTCTTTTTCTTCAGTAAATAATCCGTGGACTGCATAATTCTCGCCAAATTTAGCAATATTTTACTCAGGCTTCCTGCCTGCATTCGGGGTGGAGATCCATATGTCTAGTTTTGGTGAAGACTAGAAATTAACCTTATAGCATATTGACTCTCGGAGGGACACAATTTATTTCTATCAGTACATTTAAATATAAGGTGCAAGATCCTTCTGAGAGTTAAGCCATTTTCTGTCTGTTTCCTTCCCACTTATGATATGTACCTTTGTTTAAAAAGATGGTTTATGATTGAAAAGCCATCACGTTCCTATTATCAACTCAGAATATCATTTTCTCCGGGTTCATGCTTTTTTGTACCCTAAAATTTAGGGCCTAAATGAGGTCTTAATTCAAAATTTCTCAATTTTTACTTCTATTTTTTTGTTAATTTAGCTTTTCAAAGAATTAAGTTCTAATCATTTTGGTGCTAAGTGAGCTTTTTTACAAAAGTTAGAATTTAAAAAACTCCATATAAAGCCAAAATGATAAATTGTGCCGTCATTTCGGTACAAAAAACACAAACTTTAATCTTCACGTTAAATCTTAGAGTTATATTTTTGTTCAATTTCTGTATTAAATGACTGTTAAAAAATCGCTAGTAATATAAGTTCGTCTTCATGAAAAATAGAAATGAATGCCCTAAACCATTGCAGTGAAAGCCTTGAATGTGTAATTGGAGATCTTACTGACGTCGGTAAGAGTCTTACCGAATATTGACCATATTTAAAATTTGATTTGGCCGTCCAAAAGCTGACAAAAATGAAAACGCACCCTGTAGAAAAATTTCAATTTATTTCCTTAAATTCAAATTTCATTTTCAGTTCAAATTTTTAATCAAAAAAACTTTAGCAATACAAGACTGTCAAAATAAGCCCGACCTAAAACATTTTATCTTACCCGAAAATTTAACCATAAACTATTTTCAAGAGGTAAATCTTACAAACAAAACTAAATTTTTCTCGCACATTGTTTTTCATGATAAAACTTGTTACGGGAATTTTCCGTACCAAAAAATAGGCAAGTCTAATTAATGTTTTTACAGAAAAAAAATAGTTTGTAATATTATGCAATTTAAAAAAATCCACGAATAAAGCCTATTTGAAATAATGAATATTTATCAACAAATGCTCAGTTTCTTCACTTATCTTTACTGTTCTTAGTTGTCAATTAAATAGGTGGTCACCTTCTTCACAACAAGGTGTCCAAATTCAAATAAATTGAAATCGTTTTAAAATAATCTTAGATTTGTGTTAGTTATAAAAAAGAGGTAAATAGTAATTCGTTGGAAAATCGGAAATTTTGATTTTTCAAATATAAAGAAAACTTTTACTTAAAATTGGTCTTGAACATCTTTTTCAGCGTAAAATTTCATCGAAAAACCTAATATTTCATGAGTTTATGTCGAAGATGAGTAAAGTTACGGCCAAAAAACTCACTTTTTATTGAAAAAGTGCCATTTAGGCAAAAATTTCTCGACTGAACTAGTAAAAACCTAAGTTTGTATTTTTTTATATTAAAATTTGGCACAGAAAACGATGAGCCGAAAAAATTTGCAGAAAAAATAGTGCCGAAAAACGGAGCCATTCTTTATCGGCATATTGAGGTCCGATCTTAATGAGCAGACCAAATACCGCTTTTTTACACTATTCTGATGTGGGCATTTTTAAAAAAAACAACAAGCTCACATAATTTTCGCACCTCCAAGGACTGTGTTCTCAAAAGTTATTTTATCAGTTTCTTGGCATATTAGGGATTAACACTATTCCTGTGAAATACATTTTTCCGCTAAACTCAAACCTATTTTCTGAACTGATCACCTCACAATCTTGAAAATTACATAATAAAGTCGAAACGTTGAAAAAACTTATGAAGAAATAATAGTCTTTACTTTTGTATATTTGAAAATTTCAAATTTTTCGACGAATTACTATCTACCCATAAAAAAGTTCACACTAAGCCAACTTATTGGTAAAATACTATAAGATTATTGCAGTAATAGCAATGTAGTGCTTGTTTTACTCATACTTTAAATACTGTTTATTATGCATGACAAATTATCGTAGTCTTAGATCTCTGAAAATGAATCGATAATGATTCCTTCCGGGACAAGTTCAGCATTTTTTACCAGAACATTTGGAATTTTAGAAGTATACATTTTTTGACGACTTTTTTTCCTATCGTTTGCTATGGAAATGCGTAGGTGAGAAAAGTACAAATTAAAAGAAAAAAGGTGTGCAATAAAACATCTTATTTACAATCAACTCGGTGCGCGGCGATACTGCGTACAAGCTATTACTCATCGTCTCCTATCATTTTGTAAGGAAAGCCCAATCTGAGCCAATCAGAGACGCGTATTATTCCACGCTTTTAGCGGTAGCCCCGAGTGGATTGTAGTACAAATTTTTGATTAATTTTCACAACATAAACCAACCGATTTTAATGCAAAAATACAAAATTTAATTATAAAATAAAAAAACAGAAGAATAGCGTAATTTATTTGTAAAATTTTTCTCAGAGATGTCTTGAAGGATTCGCAAAATTACAAAAAATATCCACTGGAAAGGTTTCGAAATCACCACGAAGATTTTTTCGTGAACTGTCTGATTTTAATAAGTTGCATATCACCTGAAGTGATAAATCGACAATTCAAGTTGTAAACGGTAAACTGGTCATTCAACGGTCACAAAACAATCTTCATGGTGCGTCTCGAAACCCTTTCCCGTTGTCATCTTTCGAAATTTTGAGAATCTGTCAAGCTATATTTTAGAAAAACTCGAGCAAATAAATCGCGTTTGCTTTTTCCCCCAAAAAACCTCGCCATTATCTTTGTACTGCTCATTTCAAAGCAAAATATAGGCATTTTAAAAAATGTCGACCAAAAATGTATAATCCCAATTTCGAGCCATCGTGCAAGATCCCACCTAGTCAAATCAACATGATTTACTGTATCATATTATAAGCGCCAGAAAGTACAGTAAAATTTAACATTACAAAGTTGATAGAAATTGAATTTTGTTTCTTTGATTTTCTAAGGTATTTTGGACGGAATCATTATCGAAACATAATAAATTATGGAAATGTTAAGATGAAAATTAGTGTTTCTTTTTCATGTTTTATTATTCTGTACCCTACCATTTCCCTGCAATATAGTCAAGCTTCTGTACTAAAGTTACCTAAAAAAATGTGTCTTAGTCAATTTTTATTATATTTTTTTTTATCATAGATAGTTTTTATTTGATTGTTCAGCTAAGCACCCATTATAAGGATATGAGAAATGAGTTAACATAATTTGAAAGTTGTTTTTTTAGACGCGAGATCAGTTAACCTCCTCACACCTAAGAACGAGAACTTCGCCTCACACCCAAAAGCCTATCTAAAGCAATACTTTGAGCGCTTATCACGGGAAAACTGGAAAGATATCAATTTACTTATTTGTCACTGATTGAGATCAAGGATAAAATTAAGTGAACAACACGTAACATTTTTAAATTTCGAAGTTTGTAAACTAGATAACTGCGAGAGAAAATAGAGGTTCACTCACCTTGTATTTCTTGAAAAACCATACATTTTTCAACAAGACATACAGGGTGAAAGTTTTTCCCTTCTTTTCCAAACTGGTTACACTTGATTTCGCCCGTTTTGATTGGTTGACTTTAGCTATTGAAAGCTGGTCTTAAATTTGAAATATGATAACTTGATCGCTTACAAAACATTATTCATATCGCCGCGCGTCGAAATTAATGCAGTAAAATGTGAAAAATTGCTAATCAGCTGAAAACTCAAAATCAGTAGCATCTTATGTTTCATATTTGATCGATTTGTCTTTGTTGCTCTATTT
Source organism: Oikopleura vanhoeffeni (assembly GCA_004367855.1). NCBI lineage: Eukaryota > Metazoa > Chordata > Appendicularia > Copelata > Oikopleuridae > Oikopleura > Oikopleura vanhoeffeni. The sequence goes on from SCLH01000491.1 coordinate 272,832, forward strand.
CGGTTAAATTGCCGTTCAATTCTTTCGAAAAAATAATTTTTGAAAATATTTTTTTTTCATTATTTGAGTTTCATAAAAATCACTTGTGAAAAATATTATCTTCGATATAGAGACTGCAGATAAAATAAACTTATATCAAAAGATCCTCAAATACTTTCCTAAAAACTTGCTTCCTCAGAATTCGATATTATGTATCGTTTTCACACAATTAATTTTTAAGAAATTTTGACGAAAATCCTAAAAAAAAGTAGGAAAAAAACTTTTGAACGGCTCATCGTATAAAATTTTCAACAATATTTTGAAAGAAAATTGCAAACTCTATGACATATTTGAATTGTAGGTCTGTGACGATGTTATTTCCGCGCCGTTTTGGCTCCCGAAAATTTTTTGCCTTTAGATAGTCAAAGGGTGTGAGGGGGTTAATGATTCTAGAATTTTGTCCATCTGATACATTTTCAAGAATTTTGCGGCAGTTCCAAAATAATAATTTAAGTTTTTTTAGATATTTGATTCCAATAATACACTTAAAATAAAAATTTATTGGTATCTAGAGCAGGGATCGGCAAAAGCTGGGCCACTTTTTTCGGCCCAGATGTTGCCCTAATGTGGCCCAGCGCCTGGGCCGAAAAATCCTCGACCCGGCCCAGCCCTGGCCCAGCAAAATTGTGGCCCAGCTCGGCCCAGGCGAAAAAAAAGTGCCCCGGGCGAAAATTCTGGCCCGGGCGAAGATTCTGGCCCAGGCAAAAAATTAATAAAGACGAAAAACAAAGGCCTAGTCGAAAATAATGGCCAGGGCGATAAGTGAATAAAAGCGAAAAACAAAGGCCCGGTCGAAAATTATGGCCGGGACTTTTCTGTCTTTTCATTCGATTGAAAAATCAGAGTTATATGTATTTGAGATATATTGAATGAAAACTGTATTTCAATACTATTTAGATCGAAAAAACGCCCCAATGTGGCCCAGCGCCCTGGTCGAAAAATCGCCCTGATGTGACCCAGCGCCCTGGTCGAAAAAATGGCCCAGATGTGGCCCAGCGCCTGGGCCAAAAAATCCTGGCCTAGCCCAGACCCAGCCAAATTTCCAAAAAAAAGTGGCCCAGGCCCAGCAAAATTTTTCAGTTTGCCGATCCCTCATCTAGAGACAGATATTTTTTTTCGGAAGGGAAATTTCAAAATCCATATTTGAAATTTTCCATGAGACAATTTATTTATTACAAAAATTAATTCAAGCAATCAAAAATTGACACAAAGAGGTAATTGATTACTATGTATCTGAAAATAATTATAGAAGTATGATAATATACTTTTGGGTAGATAGTTTTTCGGGTAAAAGTTTTCCGGGTAAAATAAAGTTTTTGAGTTCGACTTTTTTCCAAATTCATCAAAAACCCGAAAACCCCCATTTTTGCAATTATTTAGTGTTTCGGGTTTCGAACCCGAAAAACTATCCACCCTATGCTTTTATTGGGAAAAATAACTATTTTTTTATAAATAATCGTGATTTTTCAACAAAATTTTGGATTTATTTAGAAATAACTGTTGATTAATTATACATAAATCTAATCAGGCAAAACTAGGACGTAGCTCAGATCCTTGTGCGTCGATTCCTGAAAAATGTGACTTGTGAAGACGACTTTGTGCTGGTATCACGTGATATGCTGTACCTTGCTTTTCAGACCATTTTTTCTAAAAATAAAAATTCTACAGGGTGTAAGGTTTTTCCCTTCTTTTTTCCAAATTGGATTGACTTGATTTCCGCCGTTTTGATTGGTTGAATCTGAGAAAGACGTAGTTTTGCCAAAATTAATCGTTTTCATTAGCGTTCTCATCGCTCTCCAATTTGGAAAAAAGAAGGAAAACATCTTAACACCCTGTAGAATTTGAAATTTTGGATGCAAAAATATAACCTTTCAACTTCCTTATGCAAAAAAAAATGGAATTCCAACTGCCTTGGGCTTTCTGTAAACGGGTAGGCCGTACAATGGCCAAAACGTTACGACGGCCAAGGTTGTACAACGGCCTAAAATTTACAACGGCACCAAAAATATTTACAACGGCCCTTATTTTACAACGGCCCCTGTACCACGGCCCCTGATTTACAACGGCCCCTTTTGTACAACGGTCCCTTTTGTACAACGGCCCCTATTGTACCACGGCCCTGATGTACAACGGCCCCCTATTCTACAACGGCCCCTTTTGTACAACGGCCCCTACTGTACAACGGCCCATTGTACAACGTTCAAAGTTGATCCGATATATCGGCTCTGGTGCCTTGGCGGAACTTGTGTTATATGCTCACAAGCGTTAACAATATTATGCGAAGTTTAATTTTTGAAAACGTCAAATAAAAACTATCTATGACATAAAAAATATAATAATTTTATGTATTAAACACACTTAATAAAATCAATTCTTCTTCAGTAATCAGCGAAATTTTGGATTAAGAAGCTTCCCTGTACAAGGGCATCTGGATTTTCTTGTCCGAAAAGATTTTCGATGAACGCATCTCTCCCATTTAGGGTTGAAACTGACGATTCAATGGATGATGATATTGAAGTTATTGTTGTCGATATTATCATTGGGCACAAATCAAAACTTTTAGCTCAAGGTTTAAAAATTAAATAGTGAATCGTACTGAATAGTAACTTTAAAAGGACAACCCAGACAGTCGTGGAAAAATTACAAAAAATGTTAAAAATTAGCTTCATTTCTTGTTTTTTGCGATTTCATTAGAGTAGATATATTTGGTACATTTTGTATATTTTTCTTGATAAAATTTATTTGTATGTTTATAATTTTCGCGCTTCTTCAGTGAGCTTTAAAATTATTGTTAAATTTTAAGAGTTAACATTTAACAATAATTTGAAAGTTCACTGAAGAAGCACAATATTAATAGGCTTAGAATAAGGTGGGAACGGCAAAATGAATTTTGCTTGACAAAGTAAATTTACATACTCATAGGTAGTTTATTGTAGAGAATTACAAATAAATACTTAAGTAAGTTTGGTAATAAATTTTTTTTTTTTAAATCACTTGCAGCCCTGTCAAACATTTAAAACTGTTTTTGAAATTGCCTAAAATGTTTTCAAAATTTTCGAAAAATACTGAATTTTAGAAAACGGGACATAATTTTATTCCAAAAATTTTTCTGGGTCAATTCCTGCACCGAAACTAAAAGTGCTTCTAAAATAAATAAAATCTGAGCTGGTCGGTTTTTGCCGTTCCAACCTAAGTTTAGAAGCATAATTAATAGTTTAATCAATTCAATCAGCATTCTCGATTAGGTTCTTACAGTATAGTGAGACGCGACCTAAGGATTTTAAAAGTACTGTCCTAAGAAAAGTACTTTACTGTTCCCTCAAAATACGTTATGGTACGATACGTGTATGTAACACATGTATCATACCAATTTTATGTGGCTGTCAGGAGTACCGTTTAACAGTATCCATTCAGTAGTTTATAGCTCATAAAGACTTTATTCGGGCCATTTTTGGTACAGTGAGAAATTTAAAATTTTTGTACAGTTTAAATTAAATAAATAAGAAATTTTGACGGGTAAAATATAGCAGATATTAACGTAAATAAGTTTTTATTTAAATTGCACAAGAATATCGAATATCAAGGTTTCAAATATTATTTTTATCATAACTATATTCTATACTTTAATAACTACATAATTATGAAAATAGTCTCAACCTAAATAAATAAATTCACCTAAATACTACGAGTTTGACTTACTTCTGCCAGTAAGTTCAACTACTGTATAATTTAACTCATAAACAAATAACTTTTTTATAATTTAAAGGGGGTTAAGTCAAAAAAAGCAAGAGTTGATTCAAATATACTATACTATGATTTGTTATTATGAGTTAATTTAGAACTTATTTATTGTTAATTTTTAATATTGATAAACTGTAAGGTCATAACCTTTTTAAAGCTTGTTAAAGAAATAATGAGTGGTTTCTAGGTGAACCAAAATGTCCCCATATTACCTTAAAAATTTTGAAATAAATTGGTCGCATTTAAGGACTCGGACATGAAATTTTCCAGATTAGTTTTAAAATGTTTTTTTCTGAAAATATGGACAAAAATAAGTTGATCAGATGTCTTTTTATTTTCATTTGTCATAAAAAAAGTATTTTTATCGCGATTTGAACATATTCAGTGTGATTTTTTTCAAATTTTGGAAATTTCTGAGAATTTGAATCGCGGTTTCCAAAAAGACGAGATACAAAAATGCAAATTGTGGAACTTGGGGTTTTGCGCGTATCCTTAAGGGGGTAGTCGTCGCAAATAGATTTCGCTTAAAAGTTGAGACTATACTAAATCGGCCAAAAAAATGACAATGAGCTTGGTCTAAGATTTTTTTGATTACAAGTTTAACCGCTAGAGGGCCTCAAAGACGAAATCTTAAAAACCTATCTCCTCCTTAAATACAAATAGGATCAACCCAATTTTTCGGCTATGGCTGCAGTACGAAAATATCTAACTTTAATTCGAAGGATGAAAAATTTTTACTAAAAAATACAGTAGATAACCCTCAAAATAAAATTTGTAAGGCTTATATCACACGGGATGTATATGCAGGAATTCCAAATTAGTGCTT
>SCLH01000491.1:298323-332492 GCA_004367855.1 Oikopleura vanhoeffeni
AAAAATGGTTATTTTCCCCTATAAAAGCAGATTAGTACACTTCTGATATTATTTCTGGGTCGATATACTAATCAAGTGACTCTGTGGACAATATTTAATTGGTCGAATTAATTTTGTAATAATAAAAATATTTTCGTGAAATACTTAAAATCGAAAATTTTGAAATATCAGTTCTGAAAAAAAAATATCTGTTCCTGTATACCAATTAATCTTTGTTTTGAGTGTCAACCATGGACAAAAACTTTCCTAAAAACTGGCTATTTTCAAATTTCAATTGACGCAATAGGTCGCATTTAATTTTTTTAGAGGTAAAATATTGGAAAAAAATCTCAAAAAATCAACCCTCCGTAAAATTTGAACAAAATTTCCAAAAAAAAATAAGTCATTTTTTTGACATCCTTGCAAAATTCGTTATAATGTATTCGAAGGAGACAATTTNACGATGTTTTTTTGCATATTTTAGATGATTTTAAATATGCAAACACCTTTATAAAGGTGCTGTGCTCACACGGGTTAACTATTCTAAAGAATTATTTTCTCTCCCTCGATTGAGAACAAACGAAATTTTGGCAGAATTTTTCAAAATGGGTGGATTTCTGTTTTCGAATATGTAATTTTAACGAAAATTTCCAGCTTTTTTATGCAAGTTTTAAAACAATTCGTGGCATAATTGGCTTACAATACTCTTTAGAATACCATGCTTATGACTTGATAATAATTTAGCGTCTTTTTAAGGAAATCACATTTTATAATATTTTGTCGAAATTCGAGGGATTCATAAATGAAAGTAAATACCTTTTAAGAAACTATGCCCCCAAGTAGGTTTCCATCACTATTTGTTATCAATCGCAAATAGAAAATAATCTGAACTTAAAAACTTGGGCAATCTTTAAATTTTGAAAAAATACCTCGTCGAAATCATCTAGCTTCAGAATCCATTTTGATTTCAAAAGTAGAAATAATTTCGATAAACTGCTATCGGCCAATGGTGGTGTAGTCTGGTAAATTGGTTCGCTAGCTAATTCGGTCGCTAAGTTTTTAAAATCTTCAAAAATGACCTTGATGGTATCGGTCATTCTATATAAAAATTGACAGGGTTAGAATTTACTGCAGGATCATAGTGAAGTATTAATAAAAATAATATTTCCGAAAAACCAATACACGTATCCAGTATATGGTTTTTTTCGTTTTAATTAGTTTAGTCTGAGTCGGAAGTTTGGTCGCAATTGTGTTATTATATAAAAAGTTGAAAATGTGAGAATATTAGCTCTATACCAACACTTGCGGGTAGTTAAAAAAAATGTAATGATCATTTCGTTTTAATTGGGGTCGGGTTTCTCTAAGTCGTAACTTTGATATAAATTGAGTTATTAGAATCTAATAATTAGATACATAAAAAGATAAAAATTTAAAACAAAATTTCTACGATCATCGACTTTTTCGCGATTGAGAACAAACGGTGATTACAACCTAATTTTTTATTTGGGGTCCGTATCTTAAAAAGTATATCTATTACGGGGTCCTCTGGTCATTTCTAGCCACTTTTTTGGACAAAATTTTTAAACAATTCGGCTTTTGAAGACGACTCATCCGATTAAGTTCTTTAATAGCTCAAACTGAGCGCAATTATCTAGTGAATAAGACGGTAAATAAATAAGTCTTCATCAGATCTTTTTTTTGAGATTACTGAAATTTTTTAATTATCAGTTTTTGTTGAATTTTTTTTGAAACAATGGGCTGATTCGGACTATTTTTCAAAAATTATTATTCTCTAAATATTTGTGCTTAGTTTGAATTATCTAAGAACGCAATCGAATAAGTCGTTTTTAAGAGCCGAATTTTTTAAAAATTTTGGCTGAAAAAGTGGCTTATAATGACCAGAGGACCCCGTAATTGATATCTAGCGGTCATTGAGGGATTTTTTGACATTCGGATTTTAAGCGGTTTTTCGAAAACATCCCTCGAATTTCAACAGAAGATAATAAAATTTGATTTCCTCAAAAGACCTCTAAATCATTATTTCGCTATAAGCAATGTATTCTAAGGAGTATTTTAAGCCTAGTAGGCCACATTTTAAATAAAACTTGCATAAAAAAGCTGAAAAAACTAATTTTCAGTGAAACCGTACAGATGCGAAAACGAAAATCCACCTGTATTAACAAATCCTGTAAATATGTCGAGTCTTTTTTTACTTTATAAAGGTAACATGTTACTTGTTTATTATTTCTGACGATTTAATGTCTGTGCGAGGCGACATTTCCAGGGTAGGGATCGATGAGGGTTCAAAAATTTGAGACATTTTTGGAAAATCACTTAAAATAATCCGAATTTCAAAAAATCCCTTCTATGACGGCTAGATATAATATTCAAGATACGAATCTTTAAAGAAAAAATGTAGGTTGCCTTCACTGTTTGTTCTTAATCGCTAAAAAGAAATTGCTCCGAACTAAATTATAAACTACCAAACCATTTCAGATAAATTTCAATTATTGATCAATTTCGGGTTTATTACCATTATTAGAATGCACAGAAATATATATAGAAAACTTTTCGCAAATGTTATTATATACAATTTTTCTCTATTTCTGTTAATGGTAATAAAACCGGAACTATTCAAAATTTAAATTTATTCGAAATAGTAAATTTATCGAACCGGAGTCAAAAAATGATTAGGTAGCTAAGCTACCGTAGCTTATATCGAAGATTATACTTCGATATGGATAGTTACTCTGCGTCATAACTGTGATGTCATAAAACATAGTGACCAATCAAATCACACGATTCCTAAAATAAGTTGACAATCGTGTGATTTGATTGGTCACTATCTTTTCTGACGTCACAGTTATGACGCTGAGTAACTACCCATACCAAAGTATAATCTTCGATATACATGTAACTGTTTACTTAAGCTATTGTATGATAGTCTATCATTTATAGAACTTATTTGATGGAAATTTTCTACAGCACCTTGCGTTTAAACGGACAACCTAGTAAGACCGCTTTGGGTCAAACGTCCTGCTAGCGTGCATTGAAACCAGAACTTTGAGAATTCTGTCTGTTACGTTTAAGCAAACAATTTGAATTGCCAAAGTGCCGGTTTAAATGTAAGCTTGCAGAATTTTTGACCCAAACTCATTCTACTAGGTTGTCCGTTCAAACACACTATGCTGTAATATACTTTTCATTTTTTTTGTTGCAAATAAAGACAAATAACAGATATATTTTTTAAAATATTTTTATTTCATTGGACAAAACCTCAAAGTAACAAGTACTTTTTCGGTGTAAAATAAATTAAGAGACATGATGGTGAGCACAGATCTAATATTGAGTGTAGACAACTCCGTCTGGTTTGGCTCCCTTGAGATCTTGAAAGAGATTTTCCAAGTAGACACAGAAGATAGTTACTGGGAGGGCTTTTTCCATACCGTTACGGGCAGCTGGAGGAAGGAAACCAGACTAGAAATAAGTTAACTGAAACCTGCAGAAAATAAAACATTTTTTTTATATATAAAAATTATTTAATTACCGATCGTCTGGTGACAACGTTTCGGGCCAAAACGGAAGTGTATCTCAACATAATCAATCTGAAATAAAAATATATTTAAAAAGTGTTTTAACAAAAATTTGAGGACCGGAAAATTTATTTCTTGACATCTATGTGTTCACACTTTTAAGTTTTTAGTAACAGATATCCATTATGATGCCCGAGTGCCTTAAATTTTTTTTTTGCTTTAAAAAGATTATGGAAATTTTTTTTAAGGCACTCGGGCATCGTATACTTTTACACAGAACTATTAACAAGGTTTAGAAAAAACTTAATCGTTAAAAGCATGAAGACCATAAGGTTCTGTAAAAACTCGAAATAAATTAATTTTAGGAAAAACGGAGAGGTATTAATTCTAGCGGAGGCAACAAAAATAAAAAGCACACAAAAACTAAACCTTGGCAAAATGTGTATAATGAGGAAACGGAGTATAAATATTGGAGTATATTTTTGGTCGTATTTTTTAATACCAGCTATTTTATGCTTACGCAGTTTTCATACCGTGCAGTTGATATCGATTACGGGGCCCCTGGTCATTTTTTTAGTAAAATTTTTAATATAATTTGGCTTTTGAAAACGACTCATCTGATTGAGTTCTTAGATAGCTCAAACTGAGCACAAATATGTAGTGATTACATGTAATAAAATTGGTCTGAGATTACCAAAATTGTTTAATTATCAGTTTGTGTTAAAAAATTGGATACAATCCTCTGAATCGGTCCATTTTTTTTAATTGATTTTTTTCTAAATATTTGTGCTCAGGTTGACCTATTTAAGAACTCAATCGGATGAGTCGTTTTCAAAAGCCGAATAATATAAAAATGTTGGCTAAAAAGTGGCAAAAATGACCAGGGGGCCCGTAATTGATATAAGACGTATTTAAAAAATGGATGATCCGCATTTCGAAAGAATAAAAAATGAAATGTGTATACCAAAATACGCTTTGCTTCAAATGTAGCAAAAAAGTAAGTTTTTTAAAACCAACCGACCGAAAATGGACTCCTGAAAAAAAAATCGAGACTGCATCACTGTTTGCTTTGTTCGTAAAAATATTAAATCAAGTAATAAGCTTGGTGATAAAGAAATTGAAGAAAAATTTTAGACCATCATTCTAGGCTAGAATTGACTGTTAGGAATTGTTTGAGGCATTAGCAATGTTTTAGGTTGCGAAAAAGAAACTCCAAACTTTCAGTTTCGGATTCGAATGGACCGAATTGAGTTTCAAACTGTTTTATCAAACGAGAAATTGAATTTTGATCAAGTTTAAAATGTAAATATTTGTTCACAGTTTCTATGATCGGGGCGTTTTCAGCGTTTTTTTGTGAAAGGAATGAAATTATCTTGGAGAGTGGGCAAATCCAGTAATCGTTCCAGAACCGGATTTGGTTGAATTGAGATTCTGTTCCAGATTTTAATAAAATAACGTTGTCGGAAAAATCAGATTTGGATATTTTGCTTTGAATCGCGGTTATATCGTTTTCTAAAAGGTTTTATTATATATTATTTTCAGTGAGTGCAATAAATCAAAAGTTAAAAAAATAGCCGCCATATTAGTCTGTATATCCATTATGATGATGAAGTCACAAAAAAAACTATTTTCCTATTCATTTTAATGCGAAAAAGATTTTTTAGGCACCTGGGCATCGTAATGGATATGAATCATATAATATGATATACCGCGTAGACTATATAATAAAACTTTATCATCCTTGACGAATAAAAGCGTTAAAATTAAATAACAAAATACTGTTAAAATTGGGTCAAAAGCGACTACAATTTTTTTGTAAATTATTAGATATCTATATAATAACTTGGATCAATTCTGTCAATCAAATTCTCAAAAATCTTGATTTGTACACAATGCATCCCTAATAATCAAGTAAAAAAATCATTACACACTTTTTCGAATATAGGAAAGTTTTTAAACCTTATCGGATACCCTTGAACTACTGCAAGTTATGCTCTGTATCATGTAGTCTATATAATATACTACACTCCGCTAAATGTCTAGGGTAGTTTTTTCTATAGGTGCGACAGATTTGACTTTTTACCACTTTTCATTATAAAAAATCTTAAGAAAATCGAGAATAAAAAGACAATTATATCAGCCCTCATTGGCTAAATTTGTAAAACGATTTGAATCACATCAACGCCCATGAGTCATGGGCCATGAGTCATCTTTTAAGACGCTTCTGTTTACTTATAGGAAACCGTAGACTATTATAAGCTAAAAAGCTTTTGTATGGTAACCGAAAATATTTGAAAAAAGTGTGAAATCTTTTTTCACATGATTCCCAGGGACGCATAGGACGGTGGACAAATTCGGATTTTTTGTGAATTCGATTGAAGAAAAATCATCGAAATTATAAAATCATACAAAAATGTAATTTATACAAAAATTTAGTCGCTTATAACCTGATTTTTTCAGTATTTTGTTATCTAACTTTAACTCGCCAAGGAAGATAAAGTTTTATCCAACTCAAATTAACTTTTCGAAAAATTCACTTTAGTGTTTATATAAAATTGTACCTAATGATATTGAATTTATCTCATCCATAGCAAATTGAAGACACTTTTTTATCATTTCTACCGCGGCAGTTTCCAAATGATTATTTCCACTTGGTGTTAATTTAATCTTTAAAAATTCAAAAATCTTTTGAATATCTTCAAAGTTTTCAACATTTCCAGAAAAGTGTGATTTCAACTTCTTTAAAATTTTGTCAGAGTTTTTATGTATAGTCATTATAAAAATTGACAAAGAAATATCGTATAAATGCGAAAATTTGGCAGCATCCGAGTTGAAAAGTGTTTCCACATGTTGCTTGATCTGATCCGAAATGAAGTTAAAAATCAGAGTGTCGATAAATGAAGATTTTTTGGAAGCTATAATCATCTTTGAAATTGTTAAATACATTTTCGAGCAAATATCTTGTTTTGGAGGAAGGGAAATATCGTTTGGGAAAAATTGACTGTCCAAAGTAAGATCAGGTATTCCCTGAAATAATAATAAAGAATATTTGAATTTATAAATTGTTTTTTTTCGTAATTTGACACCCCTAAAAGTATTTTTAACAAAATGTAATTTGACCCAATATAATAGGTTTTAATGTTTTTTCATAAAGTCAGTCCGAAATTGGGTAGATTTATACAGTTCCCGATATGTGACTTGCACAAAATAGGCACAAATTTCACAAACCCAGAAATAAACAATCTTAATCCCACCTACGCGAGAATTTAATTTTGCCGATAACGACCAAGCTTAGAACGACTCGAATAAAAAATAACGTTCTTGAATAAGAAATATTACGCAAGACTGTTATCGAAATGAGAATCCGATTGGCCTGACCAAACTCGCACCTCACGATGAGGAGTTGTAATTTCTATATCGGGGACAGTAGTTAAAAATGACAGGAAATTTTTTTTAAAGGCTTTATAATATTTCCGAAAATTTGAATTCTGAAATTTTTTTCCTACATCTGATTATCAACAAGTTGAAAACTGGATATACTTATGACTTTTTTTCTAAATTATAAGCTGATTCTATTTAAGACGTCACAATTCTTAATTTCTCAAAACATGTATTTAGACAGCGGTGTTTTTGGCGTATCATTTTTTTCAATTGCATTAAAAAAATTTGGTAGGCGAAATATACTGTCATTACTTATAAATTATTGCAAACTTTACCTCTATCGGGTCGTCAAAACCAAAGTCAAAATCGAATAAGTCTTTTCCACTGGTATCCCACGAAGCGACTTCTAAGAGAACTTCTCTTAGCTGAATTTCCGATAAGCCCATTAAAATATTTGAAAGTGGGGCGAGTTGCTTTATCATATATTGAGGACATTTATTGACACGCCGAAGTAACAGTTCTGAAGCATGGATACACAGATAAGAACCTGTGCGAGATTTTTTGGAGCAATTACAAGCAAACGAAGTCACTCTTTTTTGACACCATTTAACTTGTACACCTCCACAGCCATGCTTCCGGCAACTAAAAATACAACTTGAATTTAAACTTTCAAAATACTTGAACTACATATAAAAGTGTATTTGCATAATTTTCTATGCAATTTTCTTTCCAAACGATAACAATAGCCTATTTCCGATAGTCTATCGGCGATAGATTAAAAATGCATAATTTATTCATCAAGGTAACTTTTTTTGGTGGCCCTTTGTGGTTTTTTTACGGTTCGTCTGTTTGTCATAAGTTATGATTTTTTCATTCTATTCTTCAAAATGTCAATAAACAACTGGATATTTCTCTGAATCATTCAATAATTAAATTCAGTACGTAACCAAAATTTACGAATAACCTCTAACTTATTATGGTTTTTGATATTCTTTAACCCTCTCACACATAAAACGCCATTCGGGGACGCTACCGTAGCGCTTATTACGGGAAAAGTAAAAGTGCTTGCAACTTCGCTGTTCTTTAGTCCTTGAGATTAAGGATAGACCTAACTTTTTATACTCTTTAATTTACATTTTGACTTTATTAACCTCGTAGGATAGTGACATTTACAAAGTGATCTTTAACCTACGCAATTCATTTCTGAGAAAATGAGAGACGTCAGAAAAAAAATAATGATGGAGGAGATCNTTGTCATTGTGCATAGAAATGTCGCCCTAGGCGAACATTTCTTTGCACAATGACGAAGCTGATATTTCTTGCACAATGACTTAAGATCATTTAAACATTATGACTTTTTTTTGGGTGAAAATCACAATTGACAACTTTGTCATTTCTCACACAATGACTTGTTTTTTCAAGGCCATTCTCGCACAATGACATTTTTTCAAAAATATAATGACTTTTTTTTAAAAAAAATTATAATGACTTTTTTAAAAATAAATGATTTTTTTCAAAAATTTATAGATGGACTTTTTTTTCAAAATAAATGACTTTTTTTCAAAAAATTTATATGACTTTTTTTTCAAAAATAAAATGACTTATTTTCAAAAAATTTATTATGACTTTTTTTCATAAATTTAATGACTTTTTTTTCAAAAAATTTAAATGTCTTTTTTTGAAAAAATTTATTGATACCTTTTTTCAAGAATGATAATGACCTTTTTTCAAAAAAATTTATAATGACCATTTTTCCAAAATTTAATGACCCGTTTTAAAAAATTATGTCCTATTTTTCAAATAAATGACTTATATTATTCAAAAATATTAGCTCTTTACCGAACTCGTTTGGCCATTTTATATAACATTATACGGACATTATAACATTCCAAGATATAGAACGAAAAGCTAGATATTCCATTTCGACTCAGCGATTTATTACCAATGGAAAAATGACTCCATCGAAAAGACAATACCAAATTAATTCAATCTAGATCCGATGCTCTGGAGGATATAGCTTCTAAAAGTTTTTTCAGTTATCATACAGTGTATTTAGTTTTAGTCACAATCTACGTTTTTGTTATAATACTTGCAGACATTCGATTATTTGCCCTATGAGTCATAGGCTATGACTAAAGGCTATGAATCATAGGCTATAGCAAATCATTTTTGAAACATCCATTTTTTGCATTCAAAAGTTTTTGCCAGAAGTAAGTTTAAGCAAAAAATGTAGATTTTGACAAAAATAATACATGTACTATTTAATTTTAAAAATTTTTCAAAAAATTTTGCTCATGAACCTACACAAATTGAGATCAGAATGAATATGGTTCGAATCAAACCAGGCGCATCAAATCAAGAGATTGAACTTTATCAGAATACCCTAGTTCATCATATACTGAAAGTTATAAATGCATGCGGGTGTGGATTAATAAAATGTACGCTTCAAATTGTACCATTCTAGTTTCTCCGCTAAATTGTGTTAAAGTGCGTACAACCAAATACTTGTATTTCATTATTTGTAAACTTTAAATTTGAAGAAATATGTCGTTCTTTGCTATTTTGCCACTAAAAGGTAAGATTTTTGTTTTATGTCAGATACGAATCTATTTCTTAAATAAAACGGTTTTTCAAGAAAATTTCAGAAATAGACAAAAAAAAAGCCCGTTAAGGGAGTCCCCCTCGCGAAATTAAATTCTCTAAATTTTAACCAATAGTTAATTAGCAAAAAAATGACATATGGAACATGGTTCCTCGCGGTCCAGAAACCACCAGGTGGCGCGCTAGAGATAAAAGAACAGTAAACACTTTCGATAAATATTTCGGACCAATTTATTATGAATATATTTAGTTTACGTAGGACTCACCGTTGATTTACAGTACGCAATGATTTTTTTTTGTTATTTGATTATTCTCTAAAAATACAGTAGATAAACGTCTAAAACCTTGTTTTAAAGTCACTCAAATCAAAATTTCTCGAATCGCTCGAAACTTTTTTTGTTTTTCACTATATCATTACAATGAAACCTTGCCTTGATTTAGGTGGCGCAACCCCTCGCTTCTGGCGCTGTAACTTTTGTTTAAGCCAATTTCCGGAAACAACTACATACTAAATCAAGGCAAGGTTTCATTGTATAATATATTGTGAAAACAAAAAAAGTTTTTCGAGCGGATTCTGAGGAATTTTGATTTGAGTGACTTTAAACTAAGGTTTTTAGTGGACGTTATGTACTGTATTTTTCGAGAAGAATCAAATAACAAAAAAATTCATTTGCGTACTGTATCAAGCGTGGTCCTACGTTAAAATAAATGATATTCATAATAAATGGTCCGAAAATTTTTATCGAAGTGTTTACTGGTTTTTTTATCCTAGCGCGCCACCTGGTGGTTTCTGGACCGCGAGGACATGTCCATTGTCATTTTTTTTTGCCTTAATTAACTATCGGTCAAAATGTTCAGAGGGAGAATTATAATTTCGCCGAGGGGACTCCCTTAATTGCTTGAAAAAATTTATGCTTAACTCGTAGACTTTAGACATTTGAATCTGGTACCCAGACTCGGATTTCCGGCAACTAGTGACCATTCTATAGTCGAGCCATATAAGCAAGTTCATTATCAACATACATTTTCATAGCTTAAACATAATATTTAGCCAATTTGCAATAAAATTAAAATAAAAAGAAAAATAATTCCGATGAACAAAAAAGGCATTTATGGGGATGGAAGAAAAAAAATTCGCGAAAATGTACCCCAAGTGACGGGAACAGTGCAATGAATCATACGGATTTAAACGTTTTATTTATATTTTGAACTACTGTAAGTTAACTTCAAAGGTGTTCTTCTTCTAGTTCCATTGAACAATTAATTATATGTTTTCATCAAATTCTCTCGGTAAATTGGACTCTGAAATTATTGTTTAATATCATTTGTTGTTTCTTAAAACCAGAGACGAAGTCAGCGGCCTACGCGTAACTCGCAAACCTTTTTTGATTCTAATTAATTAATTTTCGAAGTTTTTGGCTTTCTAGAGTGCTCTATTCTAACCGGAGGCAATTTCACAATATACAAACCAGAAATCTTGAAATTAAAAAACCCATCGGTACTTATTCATTTTTTCTCACCTTTTCTCTCGCCTACGCATTCTATGTATCAGCATTTCGAAAGCTATGACTTCTGGAGATGCTCTATTTAAACCGGAGGCCATACTTAGAAAATTCGTTACGATTCGTTTTAAGGGGTCTTCCGCATATTTGAGTACTTTGAAAAAAAAATTTTAGTGATTCAATTTACAGTATTTGAAAAAGTACTCAAATACGTCAAAAAAAATTCCAGGTCAACTTCAAACGTTTTAAGACTTTTTCTCATTACAGGAAAGTCTGAATAAAATCACGTGACGAAATAATCCAAAAATAAAGTTTAAAATATGTCATAAATAAATCTCTATTTCTTGAAAATAAGATCACGTGACGTGTGTTGGAAAATATTATTATGGGTTTCAAAACTCTTAAATTAGGTGTGTATTAGTCCTCAAAACTTTTCGGCGTATTTGAGTACTATTGGGTACTCTGGGCCAAAACCTCATTCTTAATTTGAAGTCACGTGATCGTTTCGGACTTAGTGTAATGGAAAAGTTCCTTTAAAAACTTCTAAGGAACCACTTCACTTCGGTTCAAAATGATTGGAAGCAATTTTTGGAAAAAAAACAGTACTACTTTTTACCAACCTTATTCCTTAAATATACGGTCACGGTTGAGTTCATTTTGGGGCGTATGTTTTGTTTATGAGAAAAAGTCTTAGAATTTTTTTCGATTCACGATGAAGGTTTAAATTTTTGTGATTTAAAAAAAATTTGCAAAAAAAATAAGTTACTGTATTCCAGTAAAAAATTTTTCAATAAAAAACGCAACGAAAGTTCATTTTGTCTTTAAAAGTTTTATCAGATAACTTTATAACTGGTTCTTAGTCTTAACTGTTTTAAGCGTCGTAAAATGCGATTTAATGGTGAATGGTCACTACTTGCGGACATCGAGTCTACGAGTAAAGCCTTTTAAGGTTGAAAATAATTATATGCGTTTTTTTTTAAAATCCGATTAAAGTATTTTCATTCCGAAAATTAAGCTTTGACATGGAAGGTGGATGTAATGCATTCAAATATTCCAGAAAAATTGGGACAATGACTCAAAATTGTCTTTGGACTCCATTCGAGTACATTAAACGAAAGCCGGTTTATTAATTGAACATTCTATTTCCAAAATCGAATATGTGGGAAAACCTTGGATGAGAATAATGGACATGAATTAACAAGAGAAAACTTTCTTGAATATATATTAAAAAGGCGCTCAGCGAAGCAAAACAGTCAAAGACTTAAAATATATTTTTATGTCGCCACAAAAAACTACGGAATCACAGCTTTCACTCTTCGAAGCAATGGGAAAATAATATTTACTAATTTTATCTGTCTGAATTGAGATAACAATAAACAAGTCAAGTATAAATGTTTTAAAAAATTGGTCATTATATCTTTTTGTTTGGAAAATACCGGTTATAGTCATTTTTTGAAAAAGGTCCATTATAATTGTTGCGGAAAAAAGGTCCATTAATATTTTTTGAAAAAAAGTCATTATAATTTTGAAACAAAAAAGTCATTTATTTTGAAAAAAAGTCCAATTATAAATTTTTAGAAAAAAAGTCATTATTTTTTGAAAAAAAGTCATTATTAAATTTTTAGAAAAAAAAGTCATTTATTTTTGAAAAAAAGTTCATTAAATTTTTTGAAAAAAAGTCATTATTTTTGAAAAAAAGTCATTTTAAATGTTAAAAAAAATGACATTGTGTTGTGAGAAATGTGTTTTTGAAAAAAAGTCGACTTGATGTGAGAAAATGACTTTGAAAAAACAGGTCATGTGTGAGAAATGACAAAGTTGTCATCTGTGATTTAATCCAAAAAACGTCATAAGACTGAAGTGTTACCGGCACGAGTTTTTCGCGAAGGTGGGTAAACTGATTTTGAAAATTACAAAATACAATGAGAGCCAAGTGTTTGGTAAACTGCATAACGCCTTTTTGTTTTTAAACCGGATAGCAGAATTCCGGTAATTACCCAACAAATAGTGCTTTTAGAATAAAAGCCAGTAGGGAAAATTTTTCTTTCATCCAGTTGACAGAGGAAAAATTTAAGCATAATTTCAAGAAAAGTATTTTAATTTCCAGCAATTACTTCAGTCGTCAACGATTTTTTGTAAACAATCTGAACTGGAAGTATTATTTCAACGGCCTACAATTTAAAAATAATCCAGGAGTTTTGTCGTGCCTACCTTAATTTAGAATCGCATCAAAATTTTTCATAACGTATTTGAAAGCAAAGTTTTTATAGAATTTGTTTATTGTCTGTTTTTAGGCATTCTGGAGTTCTTTTTAAGTTAGTGTTAACATTTCTTAGTTACCCGTGTGAGCACAGAAAAAAAAGTTCTCGCCAAGGCACCGAAGCCTTTATAAAGGCTTTTTTCAAAGCGTATTACAGAAGCCAGGTAGTTAGAGTTTCAATTTTTTTTGCATAAGGAAGTTCAAACGATATATTTTTGCATCCGACATTTGATATTCTAGGAATTTTGATTTTTAGTTCTAGAAAATTTACTGATAAGAGCAACGTACAGCATATCACGTGATACAAGCTCACAGTGTGTTCACAAATTATTTTGGTATTGGAATCGATGCACAAGGATCTGACCTATTCATCGTTTTTTCTTGATTTGATTATATATAATCAATCAAAAATTTATTTTAAATATGTTTAAAAATTTGGAAAAAAAATTACAATTTTCATATAAAACATGTGTTATTTTCCCCTATATAAAGCAGATTAGTAACTTCTGATATTATTTTCTGGCTGTCGATAACTAATCAAGTGACTCTGTGGACAATATTTAATTGGTCGAATTAATTTTGTAATAATAAAAATATTTTCGTGAAATACTTAAAATCGAAAATTTTGAAATATCAGTTCTGAAAAAAAAATATCTGTTCCTGTATACCAATTAATCTTTGTTTTGAGTGTCAACCATGGACAAAAACTTTCCTAAAAACTGGCTATTTTCAAATTTCAATTGACGCAATAGGTCGCATTTAATTTTTTTAGAGGAAAATATTGGAAAAAATCTCAAAAAATCAACCCTCCGTAAAATTTGAACAAAATTTCCAAAAAAAAATATGTCATTTTTTTGACATCCTTGCAAAATTCGTTATAATGGATTCGAGGAGACAATTTACGATGTTTTTTGCATATTTTAGATGATTTTAAATATGCAAACACCTTTATAAAGGTGCTGTGCTCACACGGGTTAACTATTCTAAAGAATTATTTTCTCTCCCTCGATTGAGAACAAACGAAATTTTGGCAGAATTTTTCAAAATGGGTGGATTTCTGTTTTCGAATATGTAATTTTAACGAAAATTTCCAGCTTTTTTATGCAAGTTTTAAAACAATTCGTGGCATAATTGGCTTACAATACTCTTTAGAATACCATGCTTATGACTTGATAATAATTTAGCGTCTTTTTAAGGAAATCACATTTTATAATATTTTGTCGAAATTCGAGGGATTCATAAATGAAAGTAAATACCTTTTAAGAAACTATGCCCCCAAGTAGGTTTCCATCACTATTTGTTATCAATCGCAAATAGAAAATAATCTGAACTTAAAAACTTGGGCAATCTTTAAATTTTGAAAAAATACCTCGTCGAAATCATCTAGCTTCAGAATCCATTTTGATTTCAAAAGTAGAAATAATTTCGATAAACTGCTATCGGCCAATGGTGGTGTAGTCTGGTAAATTGGTTCGCTAGCTAATTCGGTCGCTAAGTTTTTAAAATCTTCAAAAATGACCTTGATGGTATCGGTCATTCTATATAAAAATTGACAGGGTTAGAATTTACTGCAGGATCATAGTGAAGTATTAATAAAAATAATATTTCCGAAAAACCAATACACGTATCCAGTATATGGTTTTTTTCGTTTTAATTAGTTTAGTCTGAGTCGGAAGTTTGGTCGCAATTGTGTTATTATATAAAAAGTTGAAAATGTGAGAATATTAGCTCTATACCAACACTTGCGGGTAGTTAAAAAAAATGTAATGATCATTTCGTTTTAATTGGGGTCGGGTTTCTCTAAGTCGTAACTTTGATATAAATTGAGTTATTAGAATCTAATAATTAGATACATAAAAAGATAAAAATTTAAAACAAAATTTCTACGATCATCGACTTTTTCGCGATTGAGAACAAACGGTGATTACAACCTAATTTTTTATTTGGGGTCCGTATCTTAAAAAGTATATCTATTACGGGGTCCTCTGGTCATTTCTAGCCACTTTTTTGGACAAAATTTTTAAACAATTCGGCTTTTGAAGACGACTCATCCGATTAAGTTCTTTAATAGCTCAAACTGAGCGCAATTATCTAGTGAATAAGACGGTAAATAAATAAGTCTTCATCAGATCTTTTTTTTGAGATTACTGAAATTTTTTAATTATCAGTTTTTGTTGAATTTTTTTTGAAACAATGGGCTGATTCGGACTATTTTTCAAAAATTATTATTCTCTAAATATTTGTGCTTAGTTTGAATTATCTAAGAACGCAATCGAATAAGTCGTTTTTAAGAGCCGAATTTTTTAAAAATTTTGGCTGAAAAAGTGGCTTATAATGACCAGAGGACCCCGTAATTGATATCTAGCGGTCATTGAGGGATTTTTTGACATTCGGATTTTAAGCGGTTTTTCGAAAACATCCCTCGAATTTCAACAGAAGATAATAAAATTTGATTTCCTCAAAAGACCTCTAAATCATTATTTCGCTATAAGCAATGTATTCTAAGGAGTATTTTAAGCCTAGTAGGCCACATTTTAAATAAAACTTGCATAAAAAAGCTGAAAAAACTAATTTTCAGTGAAACCGTACAGATGCGAAAACGAAAATCCACCTGTATTAACAAATCCTGTAAATATGTCGAGTCTTTTTTTACTTTATAAAGGTAACATGTTACTTGTTTATTATTTCTGACGATTTAATGTCTGTGCGAGGCGACATTTCCAGGGTAGGGATCGATGAGGGTTCAAAAATTTGAGACATTTTTGGAAAATCACTTAAAATAATCCGAATTTCAAAAAATCCCTTCTATGACGGCTAGATATAATATTCAAGATACGAATCTTTAAAGAAAAAATGTAGGTTGCCTTCACTGTTTGTTCTTAATCGCTAAAAAGAAATTGCTCCGAACTAAATTATAAACTACCAAACCATTTCAGATAAATTTCAATTATTGATCAATTTCGGGTTTATTACCATTATTAGAATGCACAGAAATATATATAGAAAACTTTTCGCAAATGTTATTATATACAATTTTTCTCTATTTCTGTTAATGGTAATAAAACCGGAACTATTCAAAATTTAAATTTATTCGAAATAGTAAATTTATCGAACCGGAGTCAAAAAATGATTAGGTAGCTAAGCTACCGTAGCTTATATCGAAGATTATACTTCGATATGGATAGTTACTCTGCGTCATAACTGTGATGTCATAAAACAAAGTGACCAATAAATCACACGTTCCTAAATAAGTTGACAATCGTGTGATTTGATTGGTCACTATCTTTTCTGACGTCACAGTTATGACGCTGAGTAACTACCCATACCAAAGTATAATCTTCGATATACATGTAACTGTTTACTTAAGCTATTGTATGATAGTCTATCATTTATAGAACTTATTTGATGGAAATTTTCTACAGCACCTTGCGTTTAAACGGACAACCTAGTAAGACCGCTTTGGGTCAAACGTCCTGCTAGCGTGCATTGAAACCAGAACTTTGAGAATTCTGTCTGTTACGTTTAAGCAAACAATTTGAATTGCCAAAGTGCCGGTTTAAATGTAAGCTTGCAGAATTTTTGACCCAAACTCATTCTACTAGGTTGTCCGTTCAAACACACTATGCTGTAATATACTTTTCATTTTTTTTGTTGCAAATAAAGACAAATAACAGATATATTTTTTAAAATATTTTTATTTCATTGGACAAAACCTCAAAGTAACAAGTACTTTTTCGGTGTAAAATAAATTAAGAGACATGATGGTGAGCACAGATCTAATATTGAGTGTAGACAACTCCGTCTGGTTTGGCTCCCTTGAGATCTTGAAAGAGATTTTCCAAGTAGACACAGAAGATAGTTACTGGGAGGGCTTTTTCCATACCGTTACGGGCAGCTGGAGGAAGGAAACCAGACTAGAAATAAGTTAACTGAAACCTGCAGAAAATAAAACATTTTTTTTATATATAAAAATTATTTAATTACCGATCGTCTGGTGACAACGTTTCGGGCCAAAACGGAAGTGTATCTCAACATAATCAATCTGAAATAAAAATATATTTAAAAAGTGTTTTAACAAAAATTTGAGGACCGGAAAATTTATTTCTTGACATCTATGTGTTCACCTTTTAAGTTTTTAGTAACAGAATCCATTATTGATATGCCCGAGTGCCTTAAATTTTTTTTTTGCTTTAAAAAGATTATGGAAATTTTTTTTAAGGCACTCGGGCATCGTATACTTTTACACAGAACTATTAACAAGGTTTAGAAAAAACTTAATCGTTAAAAGCATGAAGACCATAAGGTTCTGTAAAAACTCGAAATAAATTAATTTTAGGAAAAACGGAGAGGTATTAATTCTAGCGGAGGCAACAAAAATAAAAAGCACACAAAAACTAAACCTTGGCAAAATGTGTATAATGAGGAAACGGAGTATAAATATTGGAGTATATTTTTGGTCGTATTTTTTAATACCAGCTATTTTATGCTTACGCAGTTTTCATACCGTGCAGTTGATATCGATTACGGGGCCCCTGGTCATTTTTTTAGTAAAATTTTTAATATAATTTGGCTTTTGAAAACGACTCATCTGATTGAGTTCTTAGATAGCTCAAACTGAGCACAAATATGTAGTGATTACATGTAATAAAATTGGTCTGAGATTACCAAAATTGTTTAATTATCAGTTTGTGTTAAAAAATTGGATACAATCCTCTGAATCGGTCCATTTTTTTTAATTGATTTTTTTCTAAATATTTGTGCTCAGGTTGACCTATTTAAGAACTCAATCGGATGAGTCGTTTTCAAAAGCCGA
The DNA here is from genome assembly GCA_004367855.1 of Oikopleura vanhoeffeni. Taxonomy (NCBI): domain Eukaryota; kingdom Metazoa; phylum Chordata; class Appendicularia; order Copelata; family Oikopleuridae; genus Oikopleura; species Oikopleura vanhoeffeni. The sequence goes on from SCLH01000491.1 coordinate 316,393, forward strand.
ATAATATAAAAATGTTGGCTAAAAAGTGGCAAAAATGACCAGGGGGCCCGTAATTGATATAAGACGTATTTAAAAAATGGATGATCCGCATTTCGAAAGAATAAAAAATGAAATGTGTATACCAAAATACGCTTTGCTTCAAATGTAGCAAAAAAGTAAGTTTTTTAAAACCAACCGACCGAAAATGGACTCCTGAAAAAAAAATCGAGACTGCATCACTGTTTGCTTTGTTCGTAAAAATATTAAATCAAGTAATAAGCTTGGTGATAAAGAAATTGAAGAAAAATTTTAGACCATCATTCTAGGCTAGAATTGACTGTTAGGAATTGTTTGAGGCATTAGCAATGTTTTAGGTTGCGAAAAAGAAACTCCAAACTTTCAGTTTCGGATTCGAATGGACCGAATTGAGTTTCAAACTGTTTTATCAAACGAGAAATTGAATTTTGATCAAGTTTAAAATGTAAATATTTGTTCACAGTTTCTATGATCGGGGCGTTTTCAGCGTTTTTTTGTGAAAGGAATGAAATTATCTTGGAGAGTGGGCAAATCCAGTAATCGTTCCAGAACCGGATTTGGTTGAATTGAGATTCTGTTCCAGATTTTAATAAAATAACGTTGTCGGAAAAATCAGATTTGGATATTTTGCTTTGAATCGCGGTTATATCGTTTTCTAAAAGGTTTTATTATATATTATTTTCAGTGAGTGCAATAAATCAAAAGTTAAAAAAATAGCCGCCATATTAGTCTGTATATCCATTATGATGATGAAGTCACAAAAAAAACTATTTTCCTATTCATTTTAATGCGAAAAAGATTTTTTAGGCACCTGGGCATCGTAATGGATATGAATCATATAATATGATATACCGCGTAGACTATATAATAAAACTTTATCATCCTTGACGAATAAAAGCGTTAAAATTAAATAACAAAATACTGTTAAAATTGGGTCAAAAGCGACTACAATTTTTTTGTAAATTATTAGATATCTATATAATAACTTGGATCAATTCTGTCAATCAAATTCTCAAAAATCTTGATTTGTACACAATGCATCCCTAATAATCAAGTAAAAAAATCATTACACACTTTTTCGAATATAGGAAAGTTTTTAAACCTTATCGGATACCCTTGAACTACTGCAAGTTATGCTCTGTATCATGTAGTCTATATAATATACTACACTCCGCTAAATGTCTAGGGTAGTTTTTTCTATAGGTGCGACAGATTTGACTTTTTACCACTTTTCATTATAAAAAATCTTAAGAAAATCGAGAATAAAAAGACAATTATATCAGCCCTCATTGGCTAAATTTGTAAAACGATTTGAATCACATCAACGCCCATGAGTCATGGGCCATGAGTCATCTTTTAAGACGCTTCTGTTTACTTATAGGAAACCGTAGACTATTATAAGCTAAAAAGCTTTTGTATGGTAACCGAAAATATTTGAAAAAAGTGTGAAATCTTTTTTCACATGATTCCCAGGGACGCATAGGACGGTGGACAAATTCGGATTTTTTGTGAATTCGATTGAAGAAAAATCATCGAAATTATAAAATCATACAAAAATGTAATTTATACAAAAATTTAGTCGCTTATAACCTGATTTTTTCAGTATTTTGTTATCTAACTTTAACTCGCCAAGGAAGATAAAGTTTTATCCAACTCAAATTAACTTTTCGAAAAATTCACTTTAGTGTTTATATAAAATTGTACCTAATGATATTGAATTTATCTCATCCATAGCAAATTGAAGACACTTTTTTATCATTTCTACCGCGGCAGTTTCCAAATGATTATTTCCACTTGGTGTTAATTTAATCTTTAAAAATTCAAAAATCTTTTGAATATCTTCAAAGTTTTCAACATTTCCAGAAAAGTGTGATTTCAACTTCTTTAAAATTTTGTCAGAGTTTTTATGTATAGTCATTATAAAAATTGACAAAGAAATATCGTATAAATGCGAAAATTTGGCAGCATCCGAGTTGAAAAGTGTTTCCACATGTTGCTTGATCTGATCCGAAATGAAGTTAAAAATCAGAGTGTCGATAAATGAAGATTTTTTGGAAGCTATAATCATCTTTGAAATTGTTAAATACATTTTCGAGCAAATATCTTGTTTTGGAGGAAGGGAAATATCGTTTGGGAAAAATTGACTGTCCAAAGTAAGATCAGGTATTCCCTGAAATAATAATAAAGAATATTTGAATTTATAAATTGTTTTTTTTCGTAATTTGACACCCCTAAAAGTATTTTTAACAAAATGTAATTTGACCCAATATAATAGGTTTTAATGTTTTTTCATAAAGTCAGTCCGAAATTGGGTAGATTTATACAGTTCCCGATATGTGACTTGCACAAAATAGGCACAAATTTCACAAACCCAGAAATAAACAATCTTAATCCCACCTACGCGAGAATTTAATTTTGCCGATAACGACCAAGCTTAGAACGACTCGAATAAAAAATAACGTTCTTGAATAAGAAATATTACGCAAGACTGTTATCGAAATGAGAATCCGATTGGCCTGACCAAACTCGCACCTCACGATGAGGAGTTGTAATTTCTATATCGGGGACAGTAGTTAAAAATGACAGGAAATTTTTTTTAAAGGCTTTATAATATTTCCGAAAATTTGAATTCTGAAATTTTTTTCCTACATCTGATTATCAACAAGTTGAAAACTGGATATACTTATGACTTTTTTTCTAAATTATAAGCTGATTCTATTTAAGACGTCACAATTCTTAATTTCTCAAAACATGTATTTAGACAGCGGTGTTTTTGGCGTATCATTTTTTTCAATTGCATTAAAAAAATTTGGTAGGCGAAATATACTGTCATTACTTATAAATTATTGCAAACTTTACCTCTATCGGGTCGTCAAAACCAAAGTCAAAATCGAATAAGTCTTTTCCACTGGTATCCCACGAAGCGACTTCTAAGAGAACTTCTCTTAGCTGAATTTCCGATAAGCCCATTAAAATATTTGAAAGTGGGGCGAGTTGCTTTATCATATATTGAGGACATTTATTGACACGCCGAAGTAACAGTTCTGAAGCATGGATACACAGATAAGAACCTGTGCGAGATTTTTTGGAGCAATTACAAGCAAACGAAGTCACTCTTTTTTGACACCATTTAACTTGTACACCTCCACAGCCATGCTTCCGGCAACTAAAAATACAACTTGAATTTAAACTTTCAAAATACTTGAACTACATATAAAAGTGTATTTGCATAATTTTCTATGCAATTTTCTTTCCAAACGATAACAATAGCCTATTTCCGATAGTCTATCGGCGATAGATTAAAAATGCATAATTTATTCATCAAGGTAACTTTTTTTGGTGGCCCTTTGTGGTTTTTTTACGGTTCGTCTGTTTGTCATAAGTTATGATTTTTTCATTCTATTCTTCAAAATGTCAATAAACAACTGGATATTTCTCTGAATCATTCAATAATTAAATTCAGTACGTAACCAAAATTTACGAATAACCTCTAACTTATTATGGTTTTTGATATTCTTTAACCCTCTCACACATAAAACGCCATTCGGGACGCTACCGTAGCGCTTATTACGGGAAAAGTAAAAGTGCTTGCAACTTCGCTGTTCTTTAGTCCTTGAGATTAAGGATAGACCTAACTTTTTATACTCTTTAATTTACATTTTTGACTTTATTAACCTCGTAGGATCAGTGACATTTACAAAGTGATCTTTTAACCTACGCAATTCATTTCTAGAAAATGAGAGACGTCAGAAAAAAAATATTAGATGGAGGAGATCCAGAATTAAATTTTTAAATCGTGAATTTCCCAGAAATAACCTGCAATTTTCGGTTCTTCCATCTACAGCTGTTTTCCGAAAATAACAACCTACGCAATTCATCGAAATCACTTCTGAAGAAATAAAAAGTTACTCAAAAATCAGATCAAAAATTGAAAATGGAGCAGATTCAAAAAAAAAAATTTCCTTAAAAGTGAGTTACTCAGAAGTAACTACGATTTCTGGTCTCTAAATCTACAGGTGTTTTCTCAAAATGCTCCGTGTGTGAGGGATTAATAGTCAAAAAGAAAAAAATTGCAAAAACGTTCACTAGGTATTGTGCGTCAAAAAAAAACGCAAAAAATACCAATAGGTCTGATAACAAAAAAGCTACCTTAGACAACTTTGGTAGTTAGCCTCAAGCTTGGATATAAGCACGAAAATCTAATATTATATCTAATTATTATGAATGATATTCAGAATCTGAACCCTTGAACTAAAAAAAGTTCAATCCCGAGAAATAAATATTCGGTTATCATTACGATGCCAGATTATTACCGAATAAATTTCTTTAAAATTTTAATCTGTTTGATCCTAAATTTATTTTTAGAATTATTGATTGGTTTCAGCTGGAGCTATTTTTTGCATTTTGCTTAAGCCAGATGTTTGCTCCCGCTAGATGGCCCATTGTTCGTATTTATAAGAGAATTAGCAATCCGAATGCAATCAGATTTACAAAATAATTAATCATGACTAAAGTTCGTGTCCACAAAAAATTAACCCAGAGAATAAGAATTACTCCAAAAACGAAAAAGGTGGAAATCAGCAAAGAAAATTATAAGAATTATCTTCAATTCCTGAAAAACTCGAGAGAACAAGCGGAAGCAGAATTGTGGTTTCAAGCTATTTTCGATAAGCAAACGTCAGCTTTACTACAGTATTTAGCAACCTCTAAAATCCGTAAATAACACTGCAAAAATATTCATTCTTCAGAAACAAAACCAAATAAATTATTATCATAGAGACACTTGTACTTAGTTTCGGTCATTTATGAAAAAATTCTATCAGAGGAACCGTTTTTCAAGCTACAATTTTTATTGATAACTCCATAAAAAACAATTATTAATTAAAGACCATAAAACTCTATGACTTATTTTTGAAAAATTTGTATTTTCGACACATACGCAAGATAATCTCTATGCGTTTTTCTTCCTTTTCACTTCGATCAGCTTAGAACCTAGGAATCATCTTCGAGGGAACCGCCTAATTTTCGAAAATTAACATTCCAAATTTATTAATAGGGTTTATTGCTAGAGCATATCCTTTTCGGAACGGAACTCCATCTCAAAAACGCTTACTATCTCTATAGCGCGTGTTCGAATCCCACTGATGTTGTCTAAGTGATTGCTTGAGTGATTACACACCGATAAAATTTAGCGGTTCCATTATCAAGACCTTTGCCTATAATCATATTCAATATAATCACTAAGACAACATTAGTGGGATTCGAACACGCGCTATAGAGATAGTAAGCGTTTTTGAGATGGAGTTCCGTTGGGAAAAGGATATTGGGCCTCTTCCAGACAGGACCCTGTATAAAACCACCTTAATCATAAATACACCACATACTCAAACGTCCTGACAACAAACGTCCTGACAGTTTCCCAATCGTCCTGACAAAAATTTCAATTTGATACAATTTTACCAAACGTCCTGAGTCAGGACTCCTGACACTTTTCGATTTTGATAAAAAATATTTTTGGAAAAAAATGTGAGTTTTAATTGAAGTCCAAGAAAAGTGTGATATATAGGTAGGGTAATACCCGGGAGCACTATCTGCCAAGCTATTGTATTAAAACACGATTTTTCTCCCGGGTATGACCCTAGATAAAGGCTATCATATTCATATTCATTTACGAATTATATCATATAGCCTTCGAANTCCTACTTTGGTTGTCCGTATGCTTCAAAAAGTATAATCTAGCCGTCATGAAAAGGATTTTTATGACATTCGGATTTTAAGCGGTTTTTCAGGAAACATCGCCTCGATTATTAAACAGAAGATAGAAAAATTTTGATTTCCTCAAAATACCTCTAAATCAGTATTTCGCTATAAGCAATGTCATTCTAAGGGTATTTTAAAGCCCTAGTAGCCACATTTACAATACAACTGCATAAAAAAGCTGAATAAAAACCTCATTTTCAGTAAACCGTACATGATGGCGAAACGAAATATCCACTGTATTTAACCAACATCCTGTCAAATTATGTCAGTCTTTTTTTACCTTTATAAAGGTAACTGTTACTTGTTACTTATTTACTGACGATTTAGATGTCTGTGCGACGGCGACATTTTCAGGGTAGACTGTCGATGAGGCTGTCAAATTTGAGATATTTTTGGGAAAATCACTTAAAAATCAATCCGAATTTCAAAAAATCCTGTCTATGTCGGCTAGATATACATAATGCAAGATACCGAATCTTTAACAGAACCAACTGTAGGTTGCCCTTCACTGGTTTTTCTTAATCACTAAAAAGAAGTTGATCCGAACTAAAATTTAAACTACCAAACCATTTCAGATAAAATCTTCAATTATTGATCAATTTTCGTGTTTTATTACCATTATTAGAATGCACAGAAATAGATATAGAAAACTTTTCGCAATGTTATTATATACAATTTTTCTCTATTTCTGTAATCTATATGGGTTAATAAAAACCGAAACTATTCAAAATTTAAAAATTTATTCGAAGATAGTAAACTTGTATCGACACCGAGTCAAAAAGATTATAATCATTACAGATAGTAGCTTTATCGAAGATATATACTTTCGATAGCATAGTTACTCTGCGTCATAACTGTGATGTCAGAAAAACATATGACCAATCAATCGAACACGATTCTAAATAAGCTGACAATCGTGTGATCTTGATTGGTTCACTATCTTTGCTGCCGTCACAGTTATGACGCCTGAGTAAACTACCCATACCAAGTATAATGCTTCAATATACATGTAACTGGTTTAAGCTATTGTATGATAGTCTAATCATTATATAGAACTTCTTTTGATTGGACAATTTCTACAGCACTTTGCGTTTAAACGGACAACCTAGTAAGACGCTTTGGTCAAACGTCTGCTAGCGTGCATTGAAACCAGAACTTTGATAATTACTGTCTTCGTTTTAATTGCACAACATTGTGAATTAAAAAATAAAACAAAATAAAACTGTCCAACGTGCCGGTTTAAATGTCCAGCTTGCAAAGAATTTTATGCCCAACGTCATTCCCTAACTTAGTGTTTGTGCGCTGGCGCGTGAGCGACTATGCTGTGACTATACCTTGTTCATTTATTTTTGTTGCAAATAAAGACAAATACAGATTAGTATTTTTTACAATATTTTTCAGCCTTCACCTTGCCCGAACAAAACCTCAACGTAACAAGTACTTTTTCCCGTGCTAAAACTAAATTAAAAGAGACATGAGATGGTAGAGCACAGATCTAATCCATTGTGTAGATCAAACTCCGTCTGGATTTGGCTCCCTTGAGATCTTGAAGGAGATTTTTACCCAAGTAGACACAGAAGCATACGTACCTGGAGAGCTTTCATCCATACCGTTACGGGCACGGCTGGAGGAATGGAAACCAGACTAGAAATATTTTTTTTTTTTTTATATTTTTTTTTTTCTTACTGAAACCTGCAAGCAAATAAAACATTTTTCTCTATACTTAAAATTACTTTAAGTCCTTCCCGATCGATCTGGTGAGACAACGTTTCGGGCCAAAAACGAGAGTCCGCCTATCTCAACATAATCAATCTGAAATAAAAAAAATATATTTAATGAACAAAAATTTTGAGGACCGGAAAATATTTCTTGACATCATGTGTTATCTAGCGTGATGTATGTGTGGTGTGATGGATGATCTGTGTGTGTATGTGTGTGTCTGGCGTAGGTTTATGATGCCCGAGTGCCTTAAAAATCTTTGGGTGTTAATGAATGAGATATGGATATTTTTTAAGCGGCACTCGGCATCGGTATACTTTTACACATGGAACTTTATTAACAAGCGTATTAGAAAAAAGCTTAACTCGGGCTTAACAACCAAAGTCTATGGTGAAGACCATGTATATGTATTCTGAAAGTAGTATCGTCGAAAAAATTAATTTTAGGAAAACGGACGAGCAGTCCATTAATTCTGCGGAGGCAACAAAACATAAAACTCTATGTCAGTCATTAAACTAGCCTTGGCAAAATGTGTCCTTTAATGAGGAAACGGAGGTGATGTTAAATATTGGAGTGGTGTGAGTGTGGTGGTGGTTGTATTTTATGGCTTACCCAGTTTTCATACCGGTGGGATTTGATATCGATTACGGAGCCCCTGGTATAAATCAAATTTTATATAATTGGCTTTTGAAACACGACTCATCATATGAGTTTCTTAGATAGCTCTTAATCTGTGAGCACAAATATGTTAGTGCATTACATGTAACACTGATTACCGAAATTGTTTAATTATCAGTGGAAAAATTGGATACATTCCGGTCCTTTTGTAGTGATGTGGGATATATATTAGACTGCTCAGGGTTGACGCTATTTAAAGACACTCAAATCGTGATGAGTCTCTATTCAAAGCCCCCAATAATATAAAAATGTTTGGCTAAAACAGTAGGCCCAAAAAATTGCCAGGCTCTCTCACGGTAATTGAATGGTAGACGTATTTAAAATCCAATGGCAGATGAGTCTTGCATTTCGAAGTGGAATAAACAAATGAAATGTGGTAGTACCAAAGATTATCGCTTTTGCGTTCAATGTAGGCAAAAGTAAGTTTTTACAAAAAACCAAAACCGAGACCGAAATGGCTCCCTGAAAAACACAATCGTAGTCGTGTCTCTCCTAGTGTCTGTGTGTTGTGTTCGTAAAAGATTAAATTCAAAGTAATAAGCTTGGTGATAAAGAAAAAAAATGAAGAAGAATTAATATAGGACCATCAGTTTCTTGTCTGATTGAACTGAATTACGGACATTAACCGTTGATGCCTATTATCTAGTTGTGTATGTTGCGAAAAAGAAACTCCAAAACTTTCAGAGTTTCGGATTCGAATGGACCGGAATTTGAGTTTTCAAACTGTTTTATCAAACCGAGAAATTGAATTTCTAGCAAGTTGATTGAAAAATGTAAAAATAAATTTGTTCACCAAGTCTCTCTATGCTCGTGGAACGCCTTTCAGCGATTTTTTTGTGCAAAGACACTAGAAAATATATCTGGAGATAGGGCAAGTCCTAGTACCGTTCCAGACCGGGGATTTGGTTGATATTTGAGATCCCTGAATTTCCAGATTTCTATAAAAAAATACAACGATTGTCAGGAACAAAGTCAGATTTGTATATGTGTCTCTGTTGAATCCGTGTTATCATCGTTTTCTAAAAGTTTTTATTGATGTATTTATCAGTGAGGTGCAATCTCTAATAAAAAAAAAAAATAGCCGCCATTTAATTAGCTGAATCCATTGATGATGAACGTCAACAAAAAAACCTATTCACTATTCAATTTTGATGCGAACACAGATTTTTTGAGGCACCTGGTGCATCGTAATGGTATCGAATACATAATAATCCATGACTATACCGACGTAGACTAATTATAAAACTATTATGATCCTTGACGAATTCAAAGCTGTTAAAAAATTAAATAAACAAAAATCCCCTTTAAAGTTGGAACAAAACCTGCGACTACAATTTTGTTGTAAATATTAGATATCTATTAATGACTTGGATCCCAATTCTCGTCAATCAAATTCTCAAAAATCTTGATTTGTAAAATAACAATGCATCACACTAAATAATCAAGTAACAAAATCAAATTACCAGCACTTCTGTCGAATATAGAAACGAAGTCTTTTAAAACCTTAAAAACACCGGATACCCTTGACTACTGCAAGTTTGCTTCTGGTATCATGTAGTCTATCATAATATACTACACTCCGCTAAAATGTCCTGGTATTTTTTTCCTTACTAGTGTGCGGCAAGATCTTGCACACTTTTCTACCACACTATTCTCATTATAATAAAAATCTCCAATAAAATCGAGGAATTAAAGAGCCAATTATATCGGCCCTCCATTGCGCTAAATCGGAATAAAAACGATTGCTGGAATCACATCAACGCCCATGAGTCATCTTCCTAAGACGCTGTTCTGTTTACTTATAGAAACCGAGGAACTCATTATTAAGCTAAAAAGCTTTTTTGTATGAGTATACATCGAAAATATTTGAAAAAAGTGTGCAAATAATCTTTATAATTCACATCGATTTCCCAGGGACGCATTAGTTGACGGTGGCCCAAATTCGATTTTTTTTGTGAATTTCGATCCTTCCCAAAGGAAAAAATCATCGAAATTATAAAAATCACTATTTCATAAAAAATCTCAGTTCGCTCTTATAACCTGATTTTTTTCAGGATTTTGTTATTCTAACTTTAACTCGCCAAGGAAGACGTCTAAGTTTTTATCCCAACCGTTAACTCTATTCGGAAAATCACTTTAGTGTTATATAAAGTATTGTACCTTAATGATATTATTTATCTCATCACATAGCAAATGAACACTTTTTTATACATTTCTACCGCGGCAAGTTTCCAATTGTTAGTTTGCCAACTTGCGTGTTTAAGATTATAATCTTTATTTAAATAATTCAAAAAATTCTTTCTCCGAAATATCTTCAAAGTTTTTTCAACAATTTACCAGGTAACCAAGTGTCGATTAATCTAACTTACTTTTAGAAATTTTGGTCAGGAGTTTTTATGTATAGTCATTATAAAAATTGACAAAAGAAATATCGTATAATGCGAAAATTTGGCAGCATCCGAGTTGAAAAGTGTTTCAACATGTTGCTTGATGCTGATCCGAAATGCCAGTTAAAAATCAGAAGTGTCCGAAATAATGACAAGTATTTTTTGGAAGCATCATAAATCCATCTTTGCAAATTGTTAATACATTTTCGAGCACATATCTTCGTTTTGGAAGAGGAAAATATCGTTGGGGAAAAATTGACTGTCCAAAAGTAAGATCAGGTACTTCCCTGAAATAATAACTAAAGAAAATTTATTGTGAATTATAAATTGTTATTCTTTCGTAAATTTGACAACCCCCTAAAAAGTATTTTTAACAAATGTTAATTTGACCCAATATAATAGGTTTTAAATGTTTTTTCATAAAAGTTCAGTCCGAAATCTGGGTAGATGATTATACAGTTCCCGATATATGACCCCCCCTAAATGCCACAAGAAACATAGGCACAAATTTCACAAACCAGAAGTAAAACATCTAATTCCCACCTACGCGAGTATTAACTTGCGTAACGACGCAAGCTTAGAACGACTTCGAATAACCCAATAACGTTCCCCGATTGAAATAAGAAATATTACCGCAAGCTGTTGATCGAACCAATGAGAATCCAGATTGAGCCATAGAACCCAAACGTGCACCTCACGATGAGGATAGTTGTAAAATTTCTATATCGGGAAACAGTAGTAATAAAATGAACAAGGAAATTTTCTTCCTTTACAAGGCTTGTATTAGATATTCCGGACTCCAAATTTGAATTTCTTGAAGATTTTTTCCCTACATGCTGATTACTCACAAGTTTGAAAATGGCATATAACTTGAATGACTTTTTTTCTAATTTAAGCTGAATCTATATTAAAGACGTCACAATTCTTAATTTCTTCAAAGACAATGTAGCTTTAGACAGCGGTGTTTATTGGCGTATCATTTTTTTCAATGCATTAAAAAAAATTTGGTAGGCGAAAATACCTGTCTCAATACTTATTAAGAATATATTGAAAAACTTTACCTCTATTCGGGTCGTCAAAAACTCAAAGTCAAAATCGAATACAGTCTTTAATCACTGGTATCCCACCGAGGATTCTAAGAGAACTTCTCTTAGCTGACATTTCCGTAAGGCCCATTAAATATTTGAAAGTGGGGCGAGTTGGCTTGTATCATATATTGAGGACATTTATGACACGCCGACAGTAACAGTTCGAAAGCATGGAATACACAGATAGAACCTCCGTGCGGAGATTTCTTAGCTTACAAGCAACGAAGGCACTCTTTTTTGCACATTTAACTTGCTACACCTCCACAGCCATGCTTCCGGCAACTAAAAACTACAACTTGAATTTAACTTTCAAAATACTTGAACTACATATAAAAGTGTATTGCATATTTTCTATGCCAATTTTCTCTTTCCAAACGGATAACAAAGCCTATTCTCGCCCTAGTCTTTCGGCGATAGATTAAAAATGCATCAATTATTCATTCCACAGATGTAGACTTTTTGGTGGCCCTTTGTGGTTTTTTTTACGGTTCGTCTTTTGTCATAAGTTATGATTTATTTACATTCATTCTTCAAAATGTCTAAATTCAACTGGATATTCGTCATTCAATAATTCAATTCAGTAACGTAACCAAGTTAGAATAACTCTAATCTTATTTATTGGTTTTTGATATTCAATTTAACCCTCTCACACATAAAAACGCCATTCGGGACGCTACCGTAGCGCTTTATTACGGGAAAAGTAAAAGTGCTTGCACTTCGCTGTTCTTTAGTCCTGAGATTAAGGATTAACCTAACTGTTTAATTACTTTCTTAATTTACATTTTTGACTTTATATTAACCTCGTAGGATCAGTGACATTTACAAGTGATCTTCTAACCTACGCAATTCATTTCTAGAAAATGAGAGACGTCAGAAAAAACCAAGTAATAGATGGAGGAGATCCAGCAATTAAATTTATTAATCTGTGAATTCCCAGAAATAACCTTGCAATTTTTCGTCTCTTCATCTTTACAGCTGTTTTCCGAAAATAATCAACCGTACGCAATTCATCGAAATCACTTCTGAAGACAATAAAAAGTTACTCAAATAAAATCAGATCAAAATTGAAAATGGAGCGATGTTCAAAAAAAAAATTTCCTAAAAAGTGAGTTACTCAGAAGTAACTACGAATTTCTGGTCTCTAATCTACAGGTGTTTCTCAAAATGATTCCGTTGTGAGGGAATGTAATAGTCAAAAGAAAAAAATTTGGCAAAAACGTTCACTAGTGTTTTGTCGTCAAAAAAAAACGCAACTAAATATCTTCATAGGTCTGCTGATACACAGCAAAGATGCCCTTAGACAACTTCTTGCAGTGTTAGCCTCAGCGAGTTGGATGATTAGCACCGAAAAAAATTTCATTAAATTATTATATCTTAATATTAGGATTGATATTTCGATCTGAAACCTTCGAACTAAAAAGCTTCCACATCCGATAATATAATATTCGGTTATCATTACAGATTGCCAGTGTATTACCGAATAATTTCTTTAAACATTTTAATCTGTTTGATCCTGAAATTTATTTTTAGATTATGATTGGTTTCAAGCTGGAGCTATTTTTTTGCATTTTGCTTAAGCCAGACTGTTTTGCTCCCGCTAGATGGCCCATTGTGGTATTTATCAAGAGAATATGAGCAAATTCTCGATGCAATCGATTTGAAAAATAATAATCATGACTAAAGTTCGTGCTCCACAAAAGAATTAACCCAGAGAATAAGAATCTCCCAAAAACGAAAAGGTGGAAATCAGCAAAGAAAATTATAAGAATTATCTTTCAATTCCTGAAAAAACTCGCGAGAGACAGGCGGAAGCAGAATTGTGGTATTCAAGCTTATTTTCGATAAGCAAACGTCAGCTTACTACAGTATTTAGCAACCTCTAAAAGATCCGTAAACTGCAGAAATTATTCATTCATTCAGAAACAAAAACCAGAATAATTACTTGATCATAGAGACACTTGTACTTAGTTTCGGTCCTTTATGAAAAATCTTCGAGGAAACGTTTTTCAAGCTTACCAATTTTATATGATAACTCCATAAAAAACATATTAATTAAGACCATTAAAACTCTATGACTTTATGTTGAAAAATTTGTATTTTGAGCACATACGCAGATAATATCTATGCGTTTTTTCTTCCATTTCACTTCGATCAGCTTAGAACCTTGGAAATCATCTTCCGAGCGGATCGCCTAATTTTCGAAAATTCCAACATTCAAATTATTAATAGGGTTTATTTGCTAGAGCATATCCTTTTCGAACGGAACTCCATCTCAAAAACGCTTACGTATCTCTTATAAGCGCGTGTTCGAATCCACTGAATGTTGTCTAAGTGATTTGCTTGAGTTTGATTACACACCATAAAGTTTAGGCGGTTCCATTTCAAGCCTTTGCCGATAATCATATTCAAATAACCTAAGACAACACTTAGTGGGATTCGAACACGCGCTGCTATAGAGATAGTAAGCGGTTTTGAGATGGAGTTCCGTTCCGAAAAGGATATATAAAATAAAATTTTCAAATTATTCGACTGAAAACATATTCATTTTCTTTATTAACGAATAATTTTTAGACGGATTAACGTTCCCTCATCATCTTCGACATAAATATATTTGATATACCGTGCAGTTGATATAAGCGCTTTCAAACACAGGGATAAAAATACGCGTTAGGTCAACTGCGTTTACTAAAATTCGTATACTAAAAGTTCAATTAATTGTTTGCTTTCGTCCCTATCGAAATTTTTAAGAAAAATTTAGGGCTGATTAAACAATAATAATCTCGAGTGACGTACAGAATTCTGCACAAATAGGTTTTTAGTCGAGTTTGTCCAAAAAAATTTTTACTGTATTCTAAAAGTCATTTTTGATATGTTCTAGGAAAGCAGGATAATAATTAATTAGTATCGTGCTTTCCTAGGACATAAAAATGACTTTTAGAATACAGTAAAATTTTTTCAGATAAATCTATGCTAAAAAATTGTCAAAATTTCAACAGGAAAGTATTTAAAAACGCAAAAAAAAACGTATTAAATTTTCTTAATCGGCCTCACAATTGCTTTAAAAAACGGGCATTCATTTTTTTTTCGATTATAAAACCGAATATTGTCTTTCAGCACTAAATTTTTTTCTTACCTCCATGTTGCAAAAACTGCAAATCCAGATTGGCTAATATTTCTAAAGTCTTTGCACATACACTCTGGTTCTATTGGGTCATTTGGTGCCAAGGCCTGTATTAACTCTTTTGTCGGCAATGTAGCATTTGCACATTTTACAATTAACTCATCTGGGACAGGCTGTCCCTGACACAAGAAAAACTCATCAATTTCGTCAAACGGGATTTTTACTGCTGCCTCTACCGCCAATTCGAATAAAGATAATGTTGTGGTTGTTAAAACCATCTAAAAAATTTAATATTTAACAAAAAAAATAAGCAGCATTAGAGAAGCGTTGTTAGGGCTGTTTATAATAATTATATGAGATTGAAGAAATAAGAGTGTCAAGGGGGATACTTTGAAGTTATATAAGCAGTAAAGCGCCAATAAAATGTTTAACTTTTAGGATAAAAATGTTGATTTGTGCCTGCTGTATCTTAAGCATGGAGAGTAGAAAAAACATAAAATATTCACGGACTGTTTTCTTTTAGATGCCTCATACTGTATGAGTCATACATGAAGTCTTCATATAAAACGGTTAGTAGCTCGGAAGTTGAACATACGGTATTTTTGAAATTCTTGGTCATAATATAACTTTCCGAACTACGTGAGCAGAGCAGTTTCCGTTTTTTAACGGACATTTACTAGAATTATCGGTTTTTCGCCAAAAAAAATATCGAAATTCCCGGTAAAAAATAGGAAATCGGAAAACCTGGCTCTGCAATGACACGTTGCAATTTTAAAATAGGAAAAAACCTATACTGAAGATACCATGGCCCTGATTTTAAAGCGGAGGTATTTTTGAAGAAAAACTAAATACACCACATACTCAAACGTCCTGACAACAAACGTCCTGACAGTTTCTCAAACGTCCTGACAAAAATTTCAATTTGATATAATTTAACCAAACGTCCTGACACTTTTCGATTTTGATAAAAAATATTTTTGGAAAAACTATGATTTTTAATTGATTAATTTTTTCAATTCTGTCCATGTTCTTGAAAATATAATGAACCGATTGTCTTGTTAAGGGCCTCGGTGCATTTTGACAGATTTGCACTTTTTCAATTTTTTTTGTCTTGATGGGAAACTTTTTGCCACTTCAAAATTTTCGAATAAAAACTTTTTCGAACACAAGTTGCCACTTTTCAGCTTGCTTTGTATAATCTGAATTTCTTCAGATTGATTATTTTTACTTTATAAATCGTCTTTTGAAAAAACACTCAAAAAACGCGCGTTTGTAAGTTACGTGTCTAAATTACAGTAAAATTTATTTTCTATTTTTTATTAATTAGGAGCT
>SCLH01000491.1:333261-359078 GCA_004367855.1 Oikopleura vanhoeffeni
AAAATCAGACCATAGTTGCTAATATCGTTTCCAGCAAATCATACCCAAGGAATATTTTGATGACATTTAAATTTTCTAATTATCACTTTTATTTTCAAAATTGTCATTTTCGCGCACTTTTTTGTCGATTTACAGCCGATCAGGGCGAAATTCAAAAAAGTACGACCGATTCGATGTTCATCAACCCTTGGGCTTGTTTTATTCCGAAAATGACGTTTCTGGCATTTCCACGGAAAAAGCCTTGTATCAAAACGTCGAAAAACACCCTTTCTTGGCACATTCAACTAGATTGCTGACTTCTGAGGCCAAAATCGAAAAAAACAGAACCGATTCACTAAAATTCAGACAAATTTCCGGATTCTCTCTGAGGGACTCGTGTTTAACCGCGGTTAACCACATGGTTGGTGGGAGTGGTACTAAAATGTCAAATGGTATCATGAGATCAAAGATAGATCTTTCTAATGTATGTTTCAAAAATGTCGAGTCTGAATTTGTCTAACCGTACGAAGCCTCTGAAATCCCAAAAATCACTAACACCAGTGGTGTTACACCACCCCCTTAAGTTGAATAAAAACCTAAAAAANAAAAAAAAGTGTAAGTGACAAACGTCCTGACAGTTTCTCAAACGTCCTGACGGTTTCCCAAACGTCCTGACACTTTCTCAAACGTCCTGACAAAAATTGTCAAATCATAGGTGTCAGGACGTTTGAGTATGTGGTGTACGTATAGTTTGCGATTTTTTTTCGAACCATATCTTTTTACCAACCAAACTCCATCTCAAAAACGTTCTCTATAGCACGTGTTCGAATCCCACTAATGTTGTCTAAGTGATTGCTTGAGTGATTACACACCGATCAAATTAGCGGTCCCAATATCAAGCACCCTTGCCTATAATCATACTTAAGACAATCACTAAGACAACATTAGTGGGATTCAAACACGCGCTATAGAGACAGTAAACGTTTTTGAGATGGAGTTTGGTTGGTAAAAGGATATGTACTCTATAATAATTTTCAGAACTTTTCGGTTTGGACGTAATTTCAAAAATTAATCTTTGAACCGTATATAATATATACAATTTGAAAATTGATTTAGAATACGATTCAAAAATCGATTTTTAAAATGACGTTCAAATGAAATAGTTCCAAAAAATATTTTTAACCATAAACCTTGTTTTTGTTATTGTGGGATTATATTACATTATTTTGCCAGATTTGAAATCGCCGTTAAATTATCTTTCATTTGATATGTAACATGACCCTAAATGAGTCATTTTGTAATTTGACCCATTGGTGTCATATTACAAAATTTGACCCTTCATAATGTTCGTCAGAAAATTTCAAAACATTTGGTGGAAAAATCGAACTCATATGTCACCCAGTTCTCCAAAAACCCTATTTTAAGATTTGACACATAAAAATCCACAGATGGAAAACCTGACATATTTTATGTTTTTTATACAATCCTTAAGGGATTATCCTTTATATGCTAAAGCTACCACAATATCGATAAATACCTCAAAAACTTTAAGAAAATCCTCGATCTTTCCACCCCGTCTCTAGAATTTTTAACAAATCAAGAACCTATCCGTATTTATCTCAAAAAGTCCCAATATTATTTTGGCGCTTTACAGAAAACAATTGAAGTTATTTTTTGTTCAAACAATGTTCTAGAAGTCACAATGGAAAAGCTTTTTCAGATTTTAAACTATTTCAAACGAAATTCCTCGTTCTTCTAATTTTGCGGTAATGTTTGTTTTATTAAAACCAAAAGCCGTTGTAGTTACACCACCAGAATGTTCTAAATTGTCTAGAACAACATCTCGTTCATCTAAAAGGGTGCGCATTGCAGCTACAAGGATTTTTGAAGTTGCATCATAACCAGCTTCGGGGCCAGAAACCTGAATACTAGAATTAACAAATGGTGAAAAGCATACATTACTAATCGTGGGGAGTGTTCTGGGCGCTCCGAGAAAGTTTATTTTTTGTATTCAATCACTTAAACCTACGCCGCCCTCCCCACAGTCAGTATTGTATTTGGAGAAAGTAATCTGACTTATTTTAGAGGCCAGAAATCTTTATCATACAATGCCCTACGTGTCTCTGGCTTTTATACGGCCTTTTTGTCTAGTACTTTTAGGCCAAGTAATAGTGATTGGTGTAGTACTTGCGAACCAAAGACATAATGGGCAATGTATATCGAAAATCCTGCCTGCGTCGAAATTTATCACTACGTCACAAGAATAGAAAGTAACCAATGAAATCACTGGATTCTCGAGAAGTGACCAATGAAATCTCTGGATTTCTCTATTTGTGACGCAGTGATAAAATTCGACGCATAGGCAGGATTTTCGATATGATGAGACTTTTTTGGTCTATATTTTTTTACATTTCGTAGTTAGAATCACTGTTGGTTTTGGTCAAGCGGACAAAATTGGAAACCCCGTTTTGTCCGCTACATCTTTATGGTCATTGAAATTACTGTTTTGTCCGCTCAGACTAACGTTTTTTCGGATTTAAAAAAATGCGTAGGTTTTTTCCGCCTAGACTAGTGTCCGCTTGGCGAAAACCCACAGTAATCAAGAGTTTAAATCAGGATCCGCATCTCTAATTTACCTAAAAAATATCGATATAATCTGCTCGCCTCTTCTAACTCAAAATAAGTAGATTTCCGAAAAATAAATTTAACAGACTCTGATTAAATAAAGGCCTTAGATGCATTAAACATGCTTCAAATTGATACATGGTGATAATTAAGTGTACTAAGAACCCAATAATAAANTAAGTATTTTTTAAAAGATGAAGTTTAAAAATAACGTTTGCTCAAATTTGACCACTAAAACTTCAAAATATCGACTTGACGTAAGCCAATTTTCTCATTAGTGTTTCACTAGCTTTCTTTTGAGCCTACTTTCGAAAAGAGCTTGTGATCATCTCTTACATATGTTCTGAGGAGTACTTGATAAAAATTTGAGCTATTTTGCAAATATATTCTCGGAGAAGATAGATTTTTAAGTCTGAAATTGTGAAACATCGTCGGTTATTTGGCGTTCTAGAATTGTTCAGTCACCCGATCAAAAAAAGCTTGTGATTAACGTTTGACATACTTACGTTAGTCCTATCTGTAAAAATTTGAGCTCAATTATATACGTCTGGAGGATAGATTTTGCAGTTTGGAAAAGTTACCTTGTTCGATACTGTATTTGATATACACTTTTTCAATTTTTTTTGTCTTCATGGAAACTTTTTGCCACCTCATAATTTTCGAATAAAAAGTATTTCAAACGTAAGTTGCCACTTTTGAGCTCATTTGTATAATCGTGTTTTTTTCAGATCGATTATTTTACTTTATAAATCGTCTTTAAAATAAACACTCTAAAAACGCGCGTTTGGTACTTTAGGTGGTCTAAAATTACATTAAATTTTTTTTATTAATTAGAAGCTCAAAAAATGGTCTCGACAACCATCGAATTTTAGATATTTAATTTCATATGATTTCTACGTCAAAATCAAAATTTTCCTAAAAATAGAAAACGAAAATTTTTAGCACATCGAAAGAAATATTATTTTCATGAGTTAAATTTTACGTGGTGGATGGGTCGGCTTACAATTATCTGCAAGTCTCGGTAAATAAATTTTTTTTAAATTTTGATTAAAGAGGGCTAAAGTACATTTCGCGCAAACCGTATTTTAATTCAAAAAAGTATGATTCAGAGTATAACAAAGAGCGAAGAAGAAAACGAGGACATATTTGATAAAAGTTAAAGTAAGCATTCTCAATATTTTCAGCTGATGATTCTGAACATGAAATGAGAAAAAATTTCTAAAAATTTTTGACAAAACATGTCAAAACAGAGTATATAAGTTTCAAAGAGCGCTTGAAACATATATAGAGAATCCTAATTAGAATATATGAAAAAGTTAAAGTGGCCATTGAAAGTGTTTATTGCACGAAATTGGATGAAGAGAAAATTTTACTAATGTGAAAATTTTCAGCATAAATATGTGGAAAATTATCATGTGATCAAAAAAAATCGAAAAAAAGTTAAATTTAGCTTATTTAATTGTAAAAATGCGCATTATTTTTCGAAAGCAATTAACACATTTTTGACTGATGTTTGCACAACCATATTTACTGTTTTTCTGTACTTAACCCCCACCTGCCGAGCGTGTTTTCAGAACACAGAGCCAAAAAATATTTTTGGGGAAGTGTCATTTTGGCCGGCGATATCGGAACAGACCCCGATAGTTCCCCTATTTTTAATTTCGAGATTTTGGATGAGTTCTTAGAAATTTCTCATCAGACCGAAATGTATTATTTGGATGCAATTTTTTGTTTATGCAGTTAAAACAGTACTAGAACAAGATAATGATTACAAGGTAGAAATTTTATTGTGACAACGGCCCAATTTCTGAAAAATCAAGTAAATGGAGTGTATGCTAAAATCGAAGTTTAGTGCTCCAATTGGCGTTTTAAAAGTCAGTTTCTGACCACTAGATGGCCAAAAACTTTTTTTTTGTGCGCGGAATCGTTTTTTTTCTGGGGTCAACAACCCCTGTGAGGTCAAAGAATTTGTATCAACTACTGTATTCTCTCGTTAGTTTTACGGTGCGCTCCTAACTATGTGTGTGTTCTGAAACACTCTCGTGAAGGTAGGTAGGACATCTCGTGCAGTTGGAGGTTAAACAAAAAATTTTAGAAGATACAAGAATTTCTCTTTAATCCCGATATTTTGCAGATGATTTGTAAAATATCTTAAAAGAATTGATAACTTGTTTTATAAAAACTATTCTTATACTAATATTTTATCTTGCTAATAGTGTTCTTATTTTCTAATTATGTATCTGTTATGCTATTGTTATCAAATAACGGAAATGACTCCATTTCAAAGGGTCGAAGTTATGGCCCTAGTGAAAATCGAAAAAGAAAAGTTTAAATGTCATCGGTGCCAAAGAATGCACCGGAGGCCCTTAAGCTCTTTTAAAAAAATAAGCGAATTGAAGACTTTTTAAATTTATTTTCTTACCTGTAGATTTGAAGTCTTTGGATTTTCATTTTCGTCAATACCATGGCCCACCATATTTATACAAAACCTAGCTTTTTTAATGGCATCTAATGGCGGCCCACTTCGAGAAAAAGCACCAAAGGAGAAAATTTCGGCATATTGCATAAGAAGACTCTGGCCAAACGAAAATTTTGATAAGATTGACAGAACCAGGCCACCGATTCCGATTTTTATCAAAGTAGAAATGCTCTGAAAATTAATTCGTTAATTTGGCTAGAAAAATTGGATATTCGGAGTGATTTCTTGAATTTATCTGACATTAGAATAATGATCTTTTCAATTATTTCACTTATTAATCTTTAAAAATTGAAAATAGAGTAATTGTATAGCACTTGAGTTGCAAGGGAGTTTTTAATGTGAAATAGGGCAGTTAATCCTGGTTTTCTGAGCTTTTTGCTTTGGCAACATATATTTAAAAGTATGACAGAAATCGTTGATGATAACCGATTTTACCCGATGTGATTTTAGGTCTCTTTATGCTCGCTTTCGTGAACATTTTTAAATTTCATACAAAAAATATTTGGATTTGACAGACTTTAGTCGAATTAGTCCCAAAGCCTAGAGCTGAGTTTGAGAAAAACAATTTTTATGACTAAACTTTGACATTTTTTATAAATAAATTATAAAAAGTGTCCGATTAACATCAATATAGTCAACGGTACCAGATTTCATTTTCAACTATTTTTTGGACTAGATCTCGTTAAAATAAAATCAAAATAAGCCAAAAAAGGACCTTAGAAAATGTAAAATCGTCAGTCTAATAATTTAAACAAAAAACATAAATTAAAAAGTTGAGTGAAGTTATTGATTTCAAAAGGGAGCAAAAATGTTACATACTGTATATTTTGATAAAATCTAAATCTCACCGTTATCATGGCGTACATAGAAAATTTAATTTGGACGTCAAAATTCTTCTGTTCAAACAAATACTGACTCCGTCGCACGATTGACGCATCTGACCCAGGAAACGGAAGCGCTCTCCCCGTAACAAATTTAACATTTTCTACACTGCTTCCGATTGACCGACTTTTTGGGGAGAATCCTTTATAAATTGGCCTTGCTTTTTTATTTATCTTGCGGAGTGCGCGTAACGCGTCTTGATTTCCAAAGCCCAAAACGGCGCAGTCCCAAGTTGTAGCATGACCACAGTAATTATCTGGTGCATCCATTGTTAGAAAGGCTTCAACAGAATGAAGTTCTCCACCAAAATTTTTTTTAAAATAATTGACACCGAGATCGGAAGGGATCGAATCGAAGCCACAGCCTGATATAACTATGGACCCAGAGGCTTTTGCTTCATCATTATACTGAATTCGATGCGTTATTTATAAAATCGTATTTGTTATTTTATTGCAGACTCTATTAGAATTGGTTTAAAATTTACAATATTTCAGATTACCAAAAACACTAAAAAATGTTTTTATTAATTTCGTTAACCCTCTCGCGAAGGTTTGGTAAAAGTTACACTCGCACCATTTTGGAATTTTTAATATTTTGTTTTGAAAAATCATATCATACTAAGGTGGCTTTTTTTAATATGTCCCACCCTACTCAGTCATTTTTCTCGAAGACCATATGGTAAAACAGATATCATGAAACTTTTTTTGCTATAGCATTTGGCATATGGATCAACGGACCTCAGAGTACAAATCCTAACTATTTGAAAAATGCGAAATCTGAGGCATTGATTGGGTTAATCCTTTCCTAATCTGACCAATGAAATCGGCCTATCCCGCAATCAACGGTTTTGATTGGGTGCTAATATCTTGCGTTGTTTGTATCATTCAAATAGTTAGGATTTGTACTCTGAGATCCGTTGATTCATATATATATATATATGTGTAGCCAAGTAAATTTGTGACACCCAAAAAAATTTTTCCTGGTAAACCGGTTTACCTTTAAATGATGTTCTAAACCGGAAGTTAATTGGTTCGAATCTCAGTCATTTTTTTTGTTTATTTCAATCGAAATATATGTACTCTTGATAATAATCGGTTTATAAGTGGTAATTGATTAACATAAAGGTGCAGAGAACTGTTACAATAAACACAATTAAATTCAAAGTTTTTTTTCTTTTTATTTAGTTTTTGAAAAAAATAAAAAATAATTTTTTTTTGAAATTTTGAAAAATAAAATTATTTTTTAGCGTAGGTTATCCGTGAAGGTATCAAGAACAACATTTTAAATCAATTTATTTATGAAAAAAAAATATTTTTTGAAAATACTCCTAATTGATTACCCGCCAACCGGTTGAAGGAGAAAAACAGGTGCCACAAATTTACTTGGCTCCACATAGCAAAAACCCTTTGCTGATATCTGGTATGGTCTTCGAGAAAAATGACTGAGTAGGGTGGGATCTATTAAAAAAAGCTACCTAACTGAACATCGTTATTTCCCCAAAGGGACAAAATTGCAGCGCGAAAAGACAGAATTCGGATTTTACCGGTAAAAATAACGAGGAATTTCATTCGGAAATTTGCTTCATTTTTTTTTCAATAACACGTTTTTTCGTAGATTTCAAGACAGAATTTTTGTTATATCACAAAAAGGGTCCGAAAATTTTATTCAAAAACAACTAAACTCTTGGTCAGCTATACTAACAATTATTTTCTGATTTCTCTTACAATTTGTCATTCAATTTTTTCTCAAACAAAATTTTTCGAATGTTTTTAAATCCCCATTCTTTCTAATAATTTTGAAGAAACCCTGCTAAATGCATTTTATTCGTCTGAATTTGAAACTCCGAAGTTATAATTTCTTCAAATGACGCTGGTGTTATATTGAAAATGATCCCTACTGCGCCTTTTACACCAGTAGGCGTAACTATGAGCCAGTGTCCAATCAGAATACGCGATTGTCGACTTAATACAAGAATCCCGCTATTTCATTGGTCACTTACGCCTACTGGTGTAGAAGGCGCAGCTGCGCGCAGTAGGGATCATTTTCGATATTTCTGAAAAAATCGAAAAGTACTCTAGTTTTTTCCCTATCCAATTATCAATAAGCGATAATAAAGTTAAAAAATTTCCAACTGTCGGTTTGAAATTGTGATACAAAATTGGAGTCCAATTATTGTATAGGGAAAAATTCTGGAATTATACATTATACATGTATTATTTTTAAAATATAATTTCAAACTTCATTTGGTAAAAATTTGACTGCAGACGAAAAATTTCGTATGTATGCGACTCCTAAAAACATTTTCCCGGTAATTCCTAAAAATATAATATTTACCTTCATTTCCATAGCTTCTATAAATTCTGGTTCGCCACATAAATCAAGATAATCTGATCCACTTTTCACACAATTTTCAACTACAGTTTCTCCCAGTAACCGGTAGGGTCCGGTACAGTTCACGACCAACTTTGCGTTTTTACAAACATTTTCAACAGTTTCGTCCACCGAAATATCTGCAATTAAAATATCCGCATTTAGATTATTCTCTGTTTTAACTCGCTCGAGTCTGCCTTCATTTCGGCCAACAATTGCCCATTTTAAATCAGTCGCGTACGAGTTAAATTCTCTGACTACCCATTGGCCCGTGAAACCAGTAGCTCCGAAAATTACAACGTCGTATTCTTTCATTTAGAAAAATTTCACAAAAAAATGAACAGTTTGTTTTTATCATTTTCTATTGGTTGATCCTAGGAGCGGTAAAAACGAAGCTAGGATCGATTTCGATAATAAATAAGTTTTTGTGCAGCCAATCACAACGAACTACCAACATTTGAATGACTAATAAATAAAAAAAATTACCTAGAAATTTAGCCATAAATAATCAGGTTGGCAGTCAAGGCCATAAAATCGAAAATTCTATTTTATGATAAAAAAAATACCTTTCGTCTAATAAAGGCTGAATCCTTTTTCGCCTTCAAATTTTGCGTTTTTACAGTATTTTTTCTAGGCTGTTAGTAACACAGCCAGTTACCGGTCAGGTCTCTATCGAAAATGGAGATATACATGACAAATTCGAATTGGCCAGTCTTATTATTTTTTGAGGTTTAGTTAGGCTGTCACCTGTGAGATTTGAGCCGAGACAAAGTTCAATATATGGAATTTTGAGTACTCCCATTGTGTTCCTTAATGAATTTGAAGTAAAAAATGGGCTTATGGCATATCGAAATTTTAACTCCCTGGTGTCTAAAATGGCCAAAATACAAACCGGTCATGAGAAAACCGGCAGTTAAACCGGAAGCTGACGACAAAAAAACCTGGCCATTTGTTTTATGAAAGATAAGGTCTCAGAGAAGTTATCTGCGAAATTTCATCTCGAATTTCTAAAAATTTTGAAAAAAATCTGGAAAATTTTTTGAAATTTTCCAAAATTTTTTTTTTTCAATTTTTTCACAAAAAATTATCAGGAATGGCTTCCTCGGATTTTTTAAACGGCTCTTAGTCTCAATTATAGCCGCGACAGGTGACAGGCTAGGTTTAGTAATCGAAAAAAAAACAAAACTTTTGAAATCGGGTTCTAGAATTGTTCCAAAATTTTTCAGAATTGATCAAAATTTTTTGACTCAAATTATGATAATATTTGTCTCAAAATAAGTGCCGTGAAATTATATGAATTATAGCGGAAAACATTTCAAATGAAAAAAGAAATTTTAGAATAACTAATTTCAAAATTGGCCTTTTTATTAAAAATAGTCAATTTGTCGATTTTCTCGACAAATTTCGATAAAAATGTATTTTTTTTCTACATTATGGTCGAATGCACTTTAACAATAGGTTCGAATGAAATAAATCAACAAAATGCGTAGAATTTCATACTCCACCAAACGCAATCAAATTAAACTTGAAAAGACTAGATTTGGGAAGGTCAATCCTGAAAATGACATCTTTCAAAAGTAATTTGAGATATAATTTATATCATATAAATCTCAAAAAATTTCGGCAAATTCCGCGATATTGGCACATTCGGCGATATTGGCACAGGAAGTACAAGTGTATTTAAGCTAAAAATCGTGAAATTGCGTCGGTTTTTTTGGCGATATTGGCAATATCATTTTGCCCCCCCCTGTAATACAGGGCCTGTAATACAGGCCCTGTATTATAGTTTTCTGAACAAAATAAAACTAAATTTTCTTCAAAAACTTCTAGAACTCAGTCTTCTTAGAATCCAATCATTGATTTTTAGGAACGCCAAAATATTTATTTTTCTAGAACTAATCTCTGTTTTTAAATAAAAAAAAATAATATTCCGAAAATTTCTTAAAATAGATAAAAAAAAAGGTGGAAAACACGCAATGAAAGAGGTCATCTCAAAATAAGTATTGAGAGAGGTACATTTTTAATACTTCAACTCGTACAGTCACCTTCAAAAAATATTTTCTGGAATTAAATTTAAATAATAACGAAAACACGTTTTGACTGTACTGTGTTTAAGGTGACTAAACGAGTTAATTTATAAGCCATTTATTACGGCTCTTTTACGACTTTATTCATCGATAATATCGATTCGATATTCAAATCTGCCAGGAGTAAAATTTAATGGAATCGGAAAAAACGGTCTCGCCGATTTGACCTTTTGAAGATTTTTAGATGGCGATTTGCTTGAAAACAGCTCTTTTCCGCGAATTCTAGAATAGAAAGTTCATGTAACATGTGACATACTTAGGTACAGAGAATTTTCATCTTGTGTTGGTTACATTACGTGGGTATTATCTTAGATGCTCTATGTGTGGGGCCCACACTGTGGGCTCCCCGCAAAAAACTTGCTCTCAGATTAGTATTGTACTGTACAATTTGTACATCGTAACGATTTCATCGTTTTAAAATTGATTTCGTTGTTAAATAAATTAAACTAACAAATAAATTGTAGTAAAATAAAACGTCTTTTATGGACGATCAGATATATAAAGATCCTTCTGGGTCGTATGCAACAAAGCTGGAGTCAGAAAGCTCAAAATCAACAAATGAATCACTCAAAGACAGTATAGACGACGGATATGTCGTCGTTAAAACATCCAATTATGACCAAGATTTGGATTAGCCAAAAACAAAGTACTAGAAATTTTATAAAAAACGGCCAGTCTTTCTTATATTTTACAGCATGTCACGTTTTTGCTTCCGTTTTTATTTTTGCATAATTCGCTATCCGAATCAAAAGGCTTTAATCTGGCCAAAACGTAGGTGCTTGCCAAATTTGAACAATTTGATTCTCGGATAGTTAATTATGCAAAAATGAAAAACTGAACCAAAAACGTGACATGCTGTATTATATTTTTTTTAACCATCTTTATGATGCAACATACTGTATGTTACATCTATGTTACATACAGTAGGTGTTTGCAATGGGCAACACTGGCAATGAGCAACAGTTGGGGCACTTTTGAGTCAAATTGATGCAAAAATTGGGCTGAAATAATGCCAATGGGCAAAAGTGAGGGCTATCGGCAACATTTATGGCCAAAAGCTCGTATGTTGCCCACTGCGTTTTAATCTTTTAATCTCAGCTTTCGTCTAATAGTCGTATCGATTTTTCAAATTATGTAAACCAACCGGTAAACCGATATCACAACCGGTATTTTCAAAGTTTAAAAACATTTCAGCGGCCCCATTTAAAATGTTAAAATAAACAAATTTTCAGGAAAGAACATGGCTTGTTTATTTTCTCAGTTAATATTTTAATTTTATTTTTTCAAACACTAGAAATCTTGTAAAAATAGCGCGATGGGCTTGTTGTAATTTAAAATTTTCTTTCGATCGTTTTTTTCGTTGTTTTGCGCTTTTAAAATATAAACGATTGATTTGGTGCATTTTTATGACATAATAACTGCAGAAAATGTAGGAACCACCANCCACCATACCCTTAAAAGTTATAGTGTAGTTGGGATTATTTGCAAAAACAACTTTTGACTTCTAATTATTATTATGATTTATATCATATAAATCTCAAAAGTGTACAGAATGGCTTTTGTTTTACTGTAAATCGCCATCTGTCTTTTTCTTAATATCAAATTTTAAGATTTTAATTCTGAGTTGTTTAGGAAAACAAACTAAAAATATGAATTTTTTTAGGTATCTTGAAAAAATTTCCGAAAAAGGTTCTTCGAATTTTTTGATAGCCGAAATTTTGAAGTTTTAGAGGTGAAATTTAAAGAAACGCTATTTTTCAACTTAATTTATAAAAAATACTACAAGTAAACCGAATGAACGTTAACTTTCGAAAATTTTCGCTGTTGTTTTGTGCTTTTGAAATATACCCTATTTCCAACCAAAGTGAATCTTGAAAACGACGGTTATCTGTATAGCGCCAAGGCTTATTGGTGCGTAATATCAGCCGATCAACCCCCGGCCAATAAGACGGCGTGGGATTCAACAATAGTGGGATTCGAACACGCGCTATGGAGATCACCTTCATTTTCACGATTAACTTTGGTTGAAAAAAGATATACCGGTGATTGGGTGCTTTCAATTCGTCAGACCAACACTTAATTTACTTTGCTGAAAAATCCAAAATTTAGAAAATGAATCACAAATAGTAACTAATATAATGACTAGAAGTCCTAGTTTTGAAAAGCGTACATCGGATGCAGACGAACCTTGGCCAACGTCTCAACTATCTTGTAACGGCAGTATAAACGACGGTATAGGAAGCATAGGCCAAGCTATCGGATGCGAAATTTTGCTCTATATTTTGCTGCTATATCGAAAATTATCACTACGTTACAAGAATAAAAAACGACCAATGAAATCACTGGATTCTCGAGAAGTGACCAATGAAATCACTGGATTTCTCTATTTGTGACGTAGTGATAAAATTCGACGCATAGGCAGGATTTTCGATATACTGCCCTGTTCAAGTTAAGGGAATGGTCCTCCCCAAAAATGCATAGGCGTGTAAGGCAAAAAAATACGAATTTGTAGAAAAACGTAGGCGTGTTATTTCCTATGTATATCAAAGATTGATATCTCTAGGCCTCTACTTTTTCGTTCGTGTTTGACCCGCGTTTGACCAATGAGAGCACCGGTTATGACGACAGTGACCAATAATAGCTTTGAAAGTAAGTTCAAACGCGAACACGAACGTAAAGGCCTAGGGATCCAAAATTTTAGATATAATATCGATAATATTATCATCATTATAGATCCTGCTCGTTAATAAACAGAATAAAATGTAAAATCACACTATATTTTCATATTGTGTGAGATCACAAGTTGTGATTCACAACACCGGTGAGACACTGACTCTCGGGTATGAAATGGGTTCTTCACTTAACTCCCGTAGTGGCCGACAATCTCTGGACCCGTAGTGTGTTCTTGCCATCCGTGGCAAGGCGTTTTAATCAAGCATATATAACCGAAGATTAATTATCAACATATATTTTTTCAACGGTTAACAAATTATTCAAAAAATTCTCTACAGTCCTATAAAACAGTTTGAAAAAAAAAGTTTATAAAAAGTTATCAAATGTGGATAAGAAAATTACAAACTCTCTCATTTTCGCCGATTCTCACAAACAAGTGCACAAGTAACACGATTTAGGGTTAATTTGTGACACTTTTAAAATTTAAAATATTAAACCGTCACAATTTGGGGGATCAAACTGCAAAAAAAATTTAATGGTTTTACAAAATTCTCTAGTAAAATGACTCTTAAATTGTTGTGGAATATTTATTTCCGTGATAAGAAAGATTTACTCTCATCTTTATGCGCCTACGCATTCTTATGTAATCAGTATTTCGAAAATTTTGACTTCTAGAAATGCTCTATTTAAACCGGAGGCCATACTGTTATGCAATAAAATTCTTAGAAATTCGTTACGATTCTTTTAAGGGGTCTCCCACGTGATTTGAGTACTTTAAAAAAAGGCATAGTACCGATATACAATAATTTCAAAAAGTACTCAAATTACGTCAAAAAAATTCCAGGGTCAACTCCAAACGTTTTTAAGACTTTTTTCTCATTACACTAAAGTCTGAATAAAATCACGTGACGAAATAATTCAAACATAAGGTTTGGAATATGTCATAAATTAATCATTATTTCTTGAAAAATAAGATCACGTGACATTTTTCGAAAATATTATTATGTTCAAAACTCTTAAATTAGGTGTTTTTTGGCCCAAAATTTTTTCAGCGTAATTTGATCACTATTTGTTCACTTGTACCAAAACCTTATTTCCTAATTTGAAGGTAACGTGATCGTTTTTGGACTTTGGTGTAATGAAAAAAAATATTAAAAACTTCTAAAAAACCACTTCACTTTATTCAAAAATTGATTTAAGTAATTTTTGAAAAAAATAGTACTACTTTTACCAACCTTATTCCTTGAATATACGGTCACGTGATCATTTTGGGGCTATAGTGTAATGGGAAATAAGTCTTAGAATTTTTTTTCTGATCCCGCTCAGAGGCTTTTTTATGATTTATTTTTATTTGCAAAAAATAAGTACTGTTGTACAGTAAAAATTTTCGAAAAAAAAACGTACAAACGTCAAGTATTCAAATAGTCGATCGATCACTTTGTAAATTGTCATTCATACATGATTAAGGGTCCTAAATTGCGATTAAAGGCCATCTTGCCAGGGATGGCTCCAAAGACACTCCGGTAGTTAAAGGTTGTCTGACTTTACATTTTACTGCCTTGTTATCTCTAAACATGGAAAAAAATTTATTAATGTCATTTCGAGGCGAAAAATGATCAAAAATACAGTTTTGTTGAAAAAATTTTTGTCGCCATCTGGTGGTCAAATTATTCTGTTTTCAATTTTTACTTTTGATTTAAATTGAAGTTTTTGATATCAAATATAAATTATAGTGAATTTTCATTACCGGGAACCGACAAATTGTGAAGGCGGAACCCTAACCATGTGATAACCGGTTTGATAATTTTTACAAATATTTCATCCTTATTTGAAGAATCGTTATTATCAGAAGCTCGCTTATCTCCGCGATTCCGTCCAGAAAAAATGCCCAAACAAGAAGACCAATTCAGTAATGAAGGTCGCAGTCTTCTATCATACCATTCTATGACAGTAGAGGAACAATTGAGAATCAAATTCTTATCAGAAAAAAGTACAAAACCGGCTGAAGAATATACTTTAGGTGACAGAATAACTAAAACCACTGGTATAGCGGACATTGCACGAAAAGTTGCCAATACAAATGATGTTGTCAAGAAATTCCAATTTAACATTCAGGGGGTTATTCAAAATTGAAATCTATTTGTCGATTTTTTTGTATCAAATGGAGAGTTTGTTCTCTCCTTTTTTCCTATTCAGACGATTTGAAGTAAGAAATTTTGAAAGACAAAAATGGGTACCAATATTATACCGAAATTGATTTCTCAGGCAAAGATTGACAATACAATTGACATACAAATTATCATGTTTAGCTAAGTTAGGACATTAATAATGTCACATTATGCCATTTACCTAACACAGCTGTTTATAAATTGCCATAAATAAGCTTAATGTACGATTGCAATGAATAAACCATAAATTGTCGCATATTATATAACAGTTATAAAATATAACTTATAATTTATAATACTCGATAATACCCAATGACTCCTTAAGGGGGTTGTCTAGGCTGGAAAGGCTTTTTCGAAGGCTCCGGCTCATAACTTTTTATTCTTCATAACAATCTTATAAAAATCTTAGGAATAGTAGTTCGTAATCTCTGGAAGACATTTTACTTCTGACTTTTTCATAGCTGTTCGACCAACCGGTAAATTGATAACCGCGAGCAAATTTTTTTTTTGAAAGTCCTATTTCTTTTTCGCCTTATTTCAAACAAACGTCATTTTCGGAATGTAACAAGCCAAAGGGTGGTAAGCAAGATATTGTAAGGAATTTCTGAATGTGGCTGTAAATCGACAAAAAGTGCGCGAAATCGAAAATTCGCATATGAAAGTGAGAATAGACAATTTAAATGCCACCAAAAGATTTCTTGGGTACGGTTTGCTGGAAACGATATTAGCAACTATGGTCTGATTATGATCACAGCGGATTCTAGAAAAAAAATAAACTTTTTCATCAAAATTATTTTTTGATCTCTAGCACCGTTTCTGTCAAAATCAGACCATAGTTGCTAATATCGTTTCCAGCAAACCGTACCCAAGAAATCTTTTGGTGGCATTTCTAAATTTGATTTCTTACTTTCTTCGCTTACAACATCTTGCTCAACCACCCTTTGGGCTTGTTACATTCCGAAAATGACGTTGTTTTGAAATAAGGCGAAAAGAAATAGGACTTTCAAAAACAATTTTGCTCGCGGTTAACTCAATTTACGGTTGGTCGAACATGCTATGAAAAAAATCAAGAAGTGAAATGTCTTCCAGAGATTACGAACTACTATTCTGAGATTTTTATAAGATTGTTATGAAGGAATAAAAAGTTTAGAGCCTTCGAAAAAGCCTTTCCAGCCTATACAACCTCCTTAAGGGGTTGTGGGTGTAGAATGTTGGAATTGCTGGGGAAAAATAGCCCTTTCCTCCGCTGGACTGAAAGGGTCGATAACGGGCAGATAAGAATAAATGAGAAAAAAAAACTGGAGACTTAAAGCTTCTCTAACTGCAAGTACATTTTTTGATTCTGGTGAAAGGTGGCTCACCAGTGCCGTACTGAAAACCGGTAAAAATATGTTCTAATTCACAACAGTAGTTATAATCTCGGTCAATTTTGCTTTAAATTGATTCAAACAAAGATGTTCGTGAAGACGACGTCTTCAAATATTTACCGGGAGGTCCGGTTTTAAAAAAATCTCTTTTGATTTTTAAACGGTAAAAATGAAATTCAGAAATTCTCTTTAAAATCTGAATAATCTCGTCTAATTTTGTTCAAAAATTGATAAACAGAATATTAAGAATCGTATGAATGTTCCCATCATTACCGGAAATCGTTGAAAAAATTATTCTCTGTTGTTTTTATAAGTTTGAAAAGTAAGTTTTGCTGACATATTTCCACCAGTAGATGTGGTGTTGTTTTTCATTTGTTGGTTTGTCTTGCGTTGTCGCCTACGCATGACGAAAGAAAATCTGATGGTGTTGATTAGAAATTTTCGTTATTTTGTTTCTCCCAGCTGAATTCAAGAAATAGAGAAATTTTTTCTTCATCGCTTGTTTCATTTACACCCACACCCCTTAAGGGAGTGGGTGTCGCAAATTTGAGCCTCTTCCGAGGCCATTTCCCGCCAAACTAGCAAAAGTGATTTCCAAAAACATTTGTCACTAACAGAACCAACCTTCGCGGTAATTTTGAATTTAACAGTAATCTGATACAATCCACCTACGCTTTTAAAAGCTTCTTAAAAAAACACGCAGTTCGTACCTGCTCCTTCAATTTTTATTATTTTTTGTGTCAGGCTCCGGAAAAGCCTTACAAATATGCAAAAGCGCTTTTGTTTTGATATTTTGCTTTCAGCGGACAAAAACGAGAAAAAACAAAAATTAAATTTGAAATGGTCAGTTTGGGAGGCTCAGGCAAAAGCTATCTCCTCCACAGTTTGAGAGATACAGTTTCGCTCATACTGCATCTGAAAGCAAGACTTGTTTGACAATGAACTAGAGAGTTTTTTTTGAAATTTTGATTCGGCGTCTCTTGGGGCCATGTCTAACTTTTCATTTGAGTCTAAATTTTTGACAAAATTTAAAACACAGAAAAAATGCTTCAAAAATTTTTTCTGATAAAACAAACTTTTAAGGATTTTTGGTGCAATTTTTAACTCGGTAGCTGTCAAAAGAAAACAAATTAGCGCACTTTCCATTTAAATCATATAAATTAATAATTTTGTTTTTGCGTTTTTTTGGCTTTTTTGGCCGCCGAAAGCAAAATTTTAAAACAAAAGCAATTTTGCATTATTTGTTAGGCTTCTCCGGAGCTCCACAAAAAAATAATAAAAAATTGATGAAAATTGAAGGAGTAGGTAGCAACTGCGTGTCTTTTAAGAAGCTTTTTAAAAGCGTAGGTGTCGGCGTAGGTGGGATTGTATCAAATTACTGTTAATTCAAAATTACGCGAAGGTTGGTTCTGTTAGTTAAAAATGTTTTTTGAAATATCATCTTTGTTAGTTTGGCGGGAAATGACCTTGGAAGAGGCTCAAATTTGCGACACCCACTCCTTTAAGGGGGTGGTCGTCGCATTTTAAGGGTTTTTAATAGGCCGATTGTCGCAAAGTACAAATCGTCGGACCAACTTTTACCTCTCTTTGAATTAAAAACAAAATCTTGCATCCTAAAAAACATTCAAATTAACGGAGGCTCGTCCAATCAGAAACGTGCTTACAAAAGTGACGGAATTATTTTTTCAAAATGTATCTCCTCCTGAGTTTTCAAGGTTTAACATGATTCATGTTTTAATAACCATACAGAACGTGATCAGACCCCCAAGTTAAGTTTTTTGAACAAATTCTTTGATTTGCTTCAGAATCACCAAAAACTGTATTTTGCTCTAGTTAACATAGGGTCAAAATACTGTTTTGGTGATCTGAAGCCAAATCAAAGAAATATATTTCTCAAAACTCACTTGGGGTCTGCTCACGTTCTGTACGGTAATGTAGAAATCATGAATCATTTTGTTGTATTTTAAAAATTCAGGGAGGAGATACATTTTGGACAAAATAAAATGGTTTCAAAATGTATTCCTCATGAGTTTTTACAAATGATTCATGGGGAATTTTGAATTAAATAAGAAAATTATGAAAAAATTTTTTGAAAAATAAAATAATTCCGTCCTTTTGTAAGCCGTTTTCTTGATTGGACGAGCATCCGTTCTTATTTGGATTATTTTAGGATGCAAGATTTTGTTTAAATATATCAAAGAGAGGTAAAGTTGGTCCAACAATTTGTACTTGATGCAACAATTGGCTATCGAAACACCTTAAATGCGACGACACCCCTTAAGGGGTACCCTCGTCCGAGAAAATCCCGTTTTTCTTGGATTTGTGGGCAATATCTGGAGAAAAGTAATACATTGTGATACCTTTGTTAAGCCGGTAAGATTAATTGACCTAAATCTCCTCCAAACCTAATTGAGGAATCCTGATGGCTCGCCAATAGGAAAGCGTTCAAGTAGAGTCATATTTGGTAGCAAAAAGCTATTTCTTCGTGAGTTTGAGGGTAAAAATTTTCGATTTTATGAACCAAAAGAACACACGCAGGTCTGTTACTCTCGTTTGAATTCAAATAATTCGGTCTAGAAAACGATTTTTTTGAGCTGATTTTAAGAGCTCGCGGAAAGCCTATTTCTTCCTGGATTTTTTAGTCACAATATTGAAACATAATTAATGAACACTGTGACTCGCACGCTTCTGAAAATGATCGTGATTTCTTCCAACATACTCATTTCTAAATCATAATTTGATTAAAATGCTTAAAATTAAGACAAGATATTTCAAAATGATGAGAAAAGTAGGTTCCTGGCTAAGTATGGAGATAAACAATGACTACCATCATCTTCCAACTTCCATATTTTCAGAAAAAAAATATTCAAAATAAGTCGGGAAATTTGTTGGGTTTGGGTGGGCGGGAGATAATTGAGATTTCTCAGAAAACTTTTTTGTTCCCATTTTGTAGGAATTTTCCACTGACGTTTTTTTAAGCTCTTGAATTTGGATTTTTTAAAATTGAGATTTTTTGAAGATTTTTTGAGAAATTGAGTGAAACGTAACATTTCGATCTAGATTTATTTGTCACTTTTCAAATTGCGAATGTAGACACTTTACTCGAAATACTCGCCAAAAACGTAAATTTCAATTTTTTAATTTCAAGAAAGTCAGAATTTCACAGAAATTAGAATTCACAAGTCGTTCTTGAGTACTTTTGGAGAGAGAAAATTGAAAAAGGCTATCGATTCAGCCTTAATTCAGCCTTTGCGCGTGAATTGAAGCACAAATTTAAAAAAAATTCTTACAATTTTTCCAAGGAGAGTAGGCTTTTGCGTGAGGCTCCCAATACGCTGTTTTGACCACTAGGGGCAAATTTTTGAATTTCTACCGCTCGGAATGCGCATTCATATTTGGAATGTGGATCGCAAATAACGAAGAAAAGTGATGAGGACTGAATGAGGAGTTAGCGCTTTTTAGTGGCTTTTAGGGAAGGCTACTAAAAACCCATTTTATGAGCGTCGGTGTGAGGTATCAAATGCTCTGAATAGTACTGGCACACTTCTTCCTAAGAGTTGTAATACGTATTTGGAAAAAAAATTATTATTTCTG
Organism: Oikopleura vanhoeffeni; assembly: GCA_004367855.1. Taxonomy (NCBI): domain Eukaryota; kingdom Metazoa; phylum Chordata; class Appendicularia; order Copelata; family Oikopleuridae; genus Oikopleura; species Oikopleura vanhoeffeni. Next base: position 353,486 of record SCLH01000491.1, read on the forward strand.
AAGTCAGGTTTCTCAGAACTTCACTTGAAAATGTGTAAAAAAGAGCCAATTATCGTGCCCACATCCTGAAGGGGGTATGCGGACTCTGATTTGACATTTTCTAGGTTGAAATATACTGAAACAACAGTTCATGAGAAAACCGAAATGGCTATTTGTAGATCTCATTCTTAATTCTTGGCGAAAAAATACATCACAATTAATTTTTGGACCCTTTACACAATAGGTTACAGTATCGTACAAGGTGACATTTTCCAAACTGCAAATCTATCTCCTCCAGACGGTATATCAAATGAGCTCAAATTTCACAGATCAGGTTAACGGTAGTATGTGTCAATTTTAAAGGCGAGCTTTTTCGATCCGGCGACTTGACAATTACATAGAACGCAAATAACGACGATTTTCACAATTTCAGCTTCAAAATCTATCGTCCATTCCTAAGATATATTTGCAAATAGCTCAATATTGTAATCAAGTATTCTCCAGAACATTGTAGAGATTAAGGCGAGCTTTTTTGCAATTTCCAGCTAAACTCGACATATATTTGTTTTGGTCATTTCAGAAAATTTCGAAAAAAAAGTGCTTGATTTTTTCGAAGTAGCCCAAAAAAAAGCCAGTAAAAACACTGATGAAAGTGGCTTACGTCAAGTCGAGATTGTTTTAACTTCATCTTTAAAAATACTAGAAAAAAATGTAAAAATTTGAAATTTTTGTGATGAATTCGTTTCTTAGTACACTTAATTATCACGCAGTATCAATTTCAAGCATGTTTTAATGCCTAAAGGTTTTATTTAATCCGAGTGCGTATACCCCTTAGAGCTCATATTCAATGAGGGGTACTAACTTAAAAGAGTATTTTAGAAGAAAATTCAATTGATCCTTTAAAATCCGACGCGTTATTTGTAAATCTTCTCAAGTGGAAGTCTTCTTTTTAGGATCCGAAGTCATTTTGTTCTTTAAGGAATCTTTTGACAAGGATTACAAAAATTTTTTTTTAACCCTAAAAGAATACACTACTGAAGCAACACTAACTATGAACGATGATAATTTAGACAATCGGTGGAAGAAAGAAAATCAATCAAACCAAGGATCTAGGAAGTCAGCATGGTTGGGGCGCCATCGTTAATCCGGCTTTCTTAATCTTTCCTAATCAGATGATGTCATAGACAGGTGAGATAGTCTTTAAAACTTAATTTTTTTTTTCGTCATAATTCAAATTTGATATTTAGTGTATTTTGATGTTAGTACATTTAATTATGTTGTAAGATCGGCTAATGTCTTTACTACAGCAACATATGTTTCTGTCATAAAGAAAGTCGATTAATTTTTTTAATTTCAAATTTAATGTTGGAATTAATTTTTTTATGTAAGAATTATTGGCAATTTAAATTTTTTAATTTGCATTATTTTATTAAATCGAATTAATTTTTTAATTTTCAATTTTTTGAAAATTGCAATTAGCTTAGTTAAATTGGTAACCATTGTGCTTTACGAATGCATACAAATAAATGGTCATTGTGTCCAAAAATTACTTAACTTCGCTGGGGCCAACTTATTTACGGGCCCGTCGTGGGACCTACATACCTCAAAAAGTTAATCAGACACCGTTGGACGCTACATAGTAGTGAGAGGTAGGTCGAGCAAAAAATATGTTGCAAAAAATAAAATGTAGTAACGCAACGGCGAGGGCCTAACTTTTGGGTACTACAATTAGTACTAAGAGAGTGAAGACTTAACTTTCTGGTACTAAGAGCTGTAAGGTCCAAATACAGGACGACCTTTACCTTAGACCTACATCAGAGTTACAGATTAAAGATTTAAGATAACGCGGTTTGAGCTTCGTTTAACTCGATGAAGACCAGCTGAACTAAAAATTAACGCAGATGATATATAAGCTTGAGCTAAAACCTTTTAAATTTTAAATTTATTAATCACAGATGTTATTTCCAGAAAGTTTCTGTATAAAGAACCGGCTTAAACTTTTATGGAGTTGAAGTTTCAGATGACTTGTGATCAATGAGAACATATGTCGGAGGTTTGATTTTTGATTTTTTAATTAATTTAACCGGGCTTTTATATATCTACGCCTATTACTGTAAGTAATTAAATTCTAGGTCGGTAAAGTCAAAAATGGAAAAATTTATCGCAAAAACAAAAGAAATTTTGAAACTAGCCACGGCACTAATGCATTGCCTTTGTTAGTTGACATTTTGCCTGAGAAAGGGTGTCGTGCTATTCTAATAGTCAAAGAATTGACTTATGTATTATTCTAGACTTGAAAAAACCGGATGAACAAAAATAATTCGTTCTCACCCGATGTGAAAATTACAGAGAAAAGACGGAAATTGTAGTTGTACTGGGAATTGTCAACATATCAGTGAATTTTTCGCAAGATTCGCCAGAATTTTGGAAAGCAGAAAATTGGATAGTAGTTCAAATTACACGCTCTTACTACATACATGTTTCTGGAACGAAACTTCAACCAACATTTCTTCACTACAGAATGAGAAATTTTGTAAAATCAAATATGAGGAAGAATTACCAGACCTAAAAATAATTAAGAATTGGTGGGGCTCAAAAATGATTTTGCAGATCAAGCTGATAATTATTGGTGATGATGGGATATAAAGAATATTCAAGCGAAAGAAACGAAAAAATCCTGCTGCTGTTTTCCTCGAACTTGAAAAAATGAAAACTTGAATCGCGATTCAACAAATGTCAATTTTCGATGACCAATTTTACAAAACGGAACTTTTGACTACTTTTATGCTCCGAGTTTATCTCACGCTTTGTCGGTATATTCGTTGATTGGAACGTTTGATCCTGTAAGCACGTGGTTTGGATCAAGCAACTTTTCTGCATAAAATTCAACATGTACGATCATGGCTAATGTCGAACACGCATATTCAACCCAATTTGATTGGCAGCCTACCGGACAAAAAACCGAAACGTATGATACGTTTTTTAAAGAATTGAAGGAAATCTACACAGCAATAACGCGGTAATTTATTATTGTCCTTCTAAGTTGCATTCAGTAACGAGAGTGAGAATAATTAATAATTTTAATCTCATTTTCCCAAACTCCAATTTCACTTGTCTTTTTCATATTAAAAAATAGCACTTAAAAAAATCTTATTAAAATCGGCCTAACAAAATAGAGTCAAAATTGAAGAACTTTTTAATACTTTACAGGGCCTTCTTTTTTTTTGCGAATCTGAATTGCCCTATACCAGTAATAATTTTTAGCTTACAACTTGTAACTGTTAGAGGAATGTCAACTGAATTTTGAATGAATTTGAGAGTGAAAAATTCAAAAATTTTTACTGCTTATTTTCGAACTATTACTTGACCTAATATATTTTTTGGGTCGCGAGTTTCAATTTTTCAACTGATTTATTAAACTGAGTTAGACTCAACTCACAAATAATCATGTTGAATCTTTAACGCAATTTTACAAAATAATATAAGTTGGGGCATATAAATTAAGTTCTATGGTCTCAGCATCTATAATTTTTTAGCGAAAAGACGGGACAAATTTAGAATTTTAACGCGGTTCGAAAGTGGCTAAACGAAAACGGTCGGGATTTAAACCACTTTATCAATGGCAATTTAATGCAAGAAATTTAAAAATCTGCGATTAGAAATCGACTTTTAATTATATTTTCATTCAAGATATTTTTATGAATGGCGGTTTTCAAATTAATAGAGTTGAAAAAAAACTCTAATTGCCTTTAATAGAGCCGAATGCCTCATTGCATCCACAAATTGTTGTACGGATATGATTAAAAATTAGTATGTTTTATTCTCCCCAATTTCTGTCAAATTCATTCTCAAACTATTTCTGTTTTAATAAAAAATTTAAATAATTATTATTTATTTTCGACTCCAGCTGAATAATGGGTGTGATATCGCTGCGGGACATAAAATTCATTTGCATTGTTAACGAAAGAGCGGTGGAAAAGTGATTCTCAGAATATTTTACTCAAAAATAGAAATAAAACATAAACACCTGTGAATTGTAGGTCCAGAATACGTTTATGACGCTATTACAGCCTTATTAATAATACTGTCATCATTAGACCAGGGCTAAAGAGGAATATAGATATTCTGCATTCACAAAATCATTCTGGAAAAAACTGGGAAATTTCAAGTGGCTTTGCTATTTTTGACATATTTTTCTTAAACTTCACTATACTTAATCGATCCTACTGAAGATGCAAAATGTGACCATAATGAAATTGTTTAAGTCACAGTCAGGGGGGCAAAATATTGAATTCTTAGTTTGAAATAGTGTAAATTGATTGTGGGCCGAGGCAGCCTTTTGAAACTTTTTGGCAGACGTAGAATTTTAAAACTGAAGATGAAAATATATGATTTTTAGGTAGCGTCAGGCCGGACCGGGCAACATTTTTTACCGAATCCAGTAAGAATTTTTAGTCCGATATTGAATTTGTAAAAAATATGCTCTAATGGGGTATCAACCTGGAAACACCAGGGCCCATAAAGTTGGGAGCCGCTAAAGTAGCTTTTTTAACTGGTCACGGTGGTCTCGTCGACCTCAGTCTGGTTTTCGAAGACCATACCAGATATCAACAAACGGTTTTGCTGCTAATGTGTAGCCGAGTAAATTTGTGACGAACAACATTTTTGTCGCCGGGTAAAAGATTGTTTATAAACCGAAAATTCATAAGTTCGAATCTCAGTCAGCTATTTTTTGGTTAACTAATAAGTTCTACGTCTGGCTCTACTTATATCTACTCACTAGGGGCGCTACAGGTGTGGAGGGCCTAGAGGCATGATAGAGGCAGTACTTTGTCACAATATGGCGTAATATACAGTTTATTATACTCTTGTTTATATAAATATATAGTATGAAGATATTTGTAATAATTTGTTTAATTGGCGAAAGTTTTTAATTTTTGGAAATGTACACATTAATTTACATAAAGAAAGTTCGACAAAAGATGATCTTCAGGATCAATACAGAATGAAAAATTGGCTTTAAAAAAATTCGCGAATTTTCTTTAAAAAAATATATCATAAGATGGGTGATAAATTTATCACTTGGATTTAATCTTGAAATTTAATGTAGAAGTAATTTTAACAAAAGAAAGTTTTACCAAAAAGATGATCTTGAATTTCCACTTTATTAAATTATTTAAAATTAATTATAATTAAATTCAGCGTTTATTTATATGGTATTTACGTTTTTATGGAAATGTTATGTAATCTGGATAATAATCGGTTGATATGTGTAAATTGATTAACATAAACGTGCAAAAGAACATTATTTCAAATTGATTGATTTATAGATTTTTTTTGAAAATCTTTTCCTAATTGCTTTAGAACAAACCGGTGATTCAACAGATTAATGTACCAGCAACCTGTAACAGGTTACTCTGTTGAGGCGATAAAAAACAGAAATCTGGTCTGAAAATCCCCAATGGCATCTGTCCCGGTTATACAGTTCGATAATGTATCAATTTCATTTTTGATATCCTCAGGAAGGCATTCATATTCTATAGTGAGCCCGGCAAATAATTTTCTTATGACTAATTTTGAACTGAATTCCTGGTCAGCCCAAGAAAATTTAAAT
>SCLH01000492.1:0-70972 GCA_004367855.1 Oikopleura vanhoeffeni
CGTCGGAGTAAGAGGTGTTTTCAAAAGCGATTTACAGTAAAAGTATTGTCAAAAGCACTTGAAAATAGGATCATTAGAATCCCCAAAACCTCGACTGTTGATTTAAGGGTATTGGTGGTTCCGAATTTGACATATTAAGGTGATCATGCGCGGAATAGAAAAAATCTCAGGACTTCTGAACATACAATATTGTAAATCGCACCTTAATCTCAAAAATCAGCCTGACGAAAATTTTATTTTTGGCCTTACATTCCTTGGATCATGTCTGTAACACGGCACACTTTCAATATTTCAAAACCCTACTCGTCCTGGTTTTTTAATTAAAAGCTTTGATATTCACCACAGATACAAGAACTTAGTAACTTAAAGATTTTCGGTTTTGATTTTTTCTCAATTTCGTCACACATTTTCTAGAATTCCTGAAAACCGCCGATTCACATTTTCGTCCTTGTAAACCCTGGTTATTATTTTGTTTTGCATTTTTATTTTTGTGAAAGTGAGATAATAAAAAGCCAAACAAATTGTCGGTTTTGAATTTTGATTACAGGCGTAAAACTCTAGAATTTGTCATGAGTAGACCGGAAATAAACATTTTTTGTCGGATGAAATCGAAAATAAGCTCCAAATTAAAGTACTGCTTTCACGACTTCAAAACTGCTAATTATATTGCAAAGTTCACCAAATTTGAAAGTTAATCGGACTTGTAGATAAAAATACTTTGAAAATTTTTGAAAAAATCCCAAAATTTTCCGAAAATTTTTTGTTTTTTCGGCTTAATTTGGTTTTTTAAATGAATTGAAATCGATTAGGTGCATTTTATTGGGGTTGATTTTTTGAGATTTTTTCTGAACTTTTACTTCTAAAAAAAAACAAATGCGACCTATTAAGGGGTAGTGTCCAGCAAAAAAGTTTGGCTGAAAAAATGTATAAAACTAAATTCGGACCAAAAAAGGTTGCTCGGGTCTTGCAGCGCTATCTGGTGTCTAGCGCCTCTTAGCGGCAATATTGTAAATAGCCTGATATCGCTCTGGATAAAATAAAAAGAGAACCGCTTGGAATTGAAACTTAAAAAAATGCAAATGAATACTAAGATTACCTTCTTGGTAATTTGCTCTAACAAAATCAGATCGATTGATTTTAACATCAAAAAACATAGTTAACCTATTAAGGGAGTACCCCACGCCACACGGTGTTCAACATTCTCGGAATCGTAGACGACCCCTAAAGTTGCCTCCGATTTGGCTGAAATTTCGGGATTTAACTAATGTGGGGAAAAAAATCGATTGACGATCGAAATGTTTAAAAATTTCGAAAATCGCTGATTGGTCAATTTTTTTCCGATAGCACTCGTTTTCTTAAAATGTTAACTGAAAAAATTAGGAATTCACATAAACAAATAAACAGTCGTTCCTGAAAATCGGTTGGCGATCATGGTGATACTAATTTTTAGTTACTTTAATTAATGAAAAAGGGAGAAAAAAAATTGACCAATCAGCGATTTCGAAAATTTCTAACATTTTCGATCGTCAATCATTTTTTCCCCCACATTAGTTAAAATCCCGAAATTTCAGCCAAATCGGAGCAAACTTTAGGGGTCGTCTACGATTCCGAGAATGTTGAACACCGTGCGCCATTTAGTGATTTTCAAACGTTTGTTCTGAGCTGAATAAAAGTCGTTTGAGTTTCATGTTCTGAGACCAAGGAGATATTTGTCTGAATTTTTCGGAAAAAGTAATAAAAAGTTTTTGTATGATCGTACCGGTATTTTTACCGGTCCAAAAAGTCATTTTTCGAGTTTTATCTGTTCAATTTCATTTAGCGATGTATTAACATAATTTTCTGATTTTTTTGTGAGCATACCTAAATTTGTAAGTTAAAAAAAGTTATGCGCTCAGTTATAGTTGTTTCCTTTAATTTGACCTACAATCACTGATAAAGTCCTCAAACTGGCTGTTTTTGGTACCCTGAGCGATAGTTCAATTTAATTTTGGAGCACAGTAAGCAAATTTTTCGCGGAAAAAAGCACTTTCTAAAATTTCGAGCTCATGATTTTATGCGCTCCAGTATTCGCGTATCTTTATTAGTTATGGTTTTATTGCGCAGTCAACAGTTTGAGTTACTCAAAATTTGGCAAAAATATGTTTTTTTCTCAGTTTGCAAAATTGTTTTGGAAAAAATACAAAATTTTTCATCTTATAAGTATCAGCATTAAAAATTTAAAGTGGCAAAAAAATTAGTCAGATCGATGTCTAAATCACGAGATTCAGTCAATTATTTGAAAAAAAATAACTTAGAAAAAAATTCAAAATTTTGCAAATTTATTAGTTTTTTTAGGTCAAAATTTTTATTTTTTGTAAGCAAACCGTTAACAAATTTTGAATGCACCAAAAATAAATATTCTACCATATACGGTAACGAGATATAATCCCTCATGGGTACGTCGATTTTCAGGATCTAAGAAACCATTTGAAATTTTTTATTTTCGAAAATTAAATTTTTCTCAGATTAAATAAGAGTGAACTAAGTAACCAAATTAGCGTCAACGGGTAAACTTTGAAAGTTACAGACAATAGAAGGAAATTTATACTTAAACAAAAAATAGGAAATTTTTTTACATCGAAATTTTTTTTAATTTTTTTGGATTAAAACCGATGACAAAAATGAGAATGAGATACAAATTAGCTTTCTACCATGTCTGATAGCCGTAATATAACTCGCGTGGTACTCCTACCTGTACGCACCAATATTTCTTACCCGGTACGACCACTCGTACATAATTGTACGAGCACTTTTAAAAAATCAATTAAAGCAGTACCACTCATCCGATTAAAAAGTTAAGGCTGAGGCACATAGTTCAAACAATTATCTTCAACCTAATTTTTATATTAATAACAATATATCGCATTTTAAAGTGGTCAAACACCACACTATTGCGCCCCGGGAGAGGACATTTTCGCATATTTTTGTCTATATTTTAAAACCCAGACATTTTCAAATTATACATTTTTATCACATATTAAGTATGAATAATTTTCTTGACACACATATTTGAAAAAAATTTACTATTAGTATTTATTCGAGATTTTTATTTGAAAATTTTATTTTCGAAAAATTTTCTGTTTTTTCTCTAGCTTTAATGTCATAATTATCGCAAATACAGATTATATAGAGATGCTTTGAAAATTATTAGAGAGCAATCGAAAAGGATGATTTGCCACAGCCGGCCATGTGGCAGAGCGTCCATACTCCGTAGTGCCCGAATATCAGGGCCGGTGTTCATTCAAAACAAGATAAAAATCAAAAAATATCAAAAAAATATTGAGAGGTAAAGCTGTGATTGATTAACTTCAAGAGAAATATATTTATACTAGAGTAATATTTATCGGTAAGTGGGGTTGATATATTATCATACCCGAGTTCAAAGAAGATTGCTCTAACAAAAATCAGATCGATTGATTTAACATAATCAACATTAAAACATAGTTAACCTATAATAGGTCAACCTATTAAGTCAATCTAAATTTGGAAATAGCCAGTTTTAGGAAAGTGGTTTTGTGGCATGGGTTGACACTCAAAACAAAGATTAATTACAGGAACAGATATTTTTCTTCAGAAAGTGAGATTTCAAAATTTTCAATTTTAAGTATTTCACGAAAATATTGTTAATTATTAAAAAAATAATTTAAGCAATTAAAAATTGTTCACACAGTCACTGATTAGTATATATCGACCCAGAAATAATATCAGAAGTGTACTGATATGCTTTTTATAGGAAAAATAACCATTTTATATGAAAAATTGTGATTTTGTTCATCAAATTTTAGACCTATTTAAGGCGTATCCCGTTCCCTAAATTGACTATATTCTCGATGAAATATTGGCGAAACACGCCCTCGAGGATATAATTCAGATTAGCCAGTTTGTAGAACTAGCCTTCAACTGGCGAAAAGAATTTGCCCAAAAAACTTTTGTATGCCCACCACTCGCTTCACACATAAGCGGCACAAGAGCCACCTTAAGCCCAAACGGAAAATCTATCTCCTGCCAAGGTTTTATTTTGAAATAAACTCAATTTTAAGCATAACCTGTATAATTAGTATACAACAACTTTCACTGGTAAGCTTTTGTCGCATAAGTTGGCTATATTTATTCTAGAATACGTACAAAAACCGGTCCAAAAATACCGTTTTTGGACTTTTTTTAATCGGATAATCGTATCTCTTCCTAGGTAAATTTCAAAAATTTCCTCAACAATTTTGCAAAAGCTAGCTCTAAACAAACAGAAACCTTCACTGAGGCGTTTTTGTCAAATTTCGACCCAACAAAAAAAATATGAATTTTTTCAAGGTCACGCTGAAAAAAATTTCCGAAAAAAAATGCTGCTTCGATTTTTTCGAAAGTAGGCCTCAAAAGAAAGCTGAGAAAACACTGAAGAGAAGTGGCTTACGTCAACCCGATAGTTTGAAGTTTTAGTGGTCAAATTGACACAAACGTTATTTTTGACATAAATTTTGAGAAAAATACTTAGAAAAAAAATCGAAAAAACGCAAAATTTCAAAAATTTTTTGTTGTCATTTGGTTGTTTTATGCGTTCAAAACATAAACAATTGATTTGAGTGCAATTTTTATGACATAATAGACTGCAGAAAATGTAGGAACCGGGAATACCTGAGAATAATTTTTGATTGATCATATATAGATCGAAATCGGAAAAACGATGACGAAGGTCAGACTCCTTGTGCATCGATCCCATAGGCAAAAATAATTTGCTGAAACACCACTGTGAGCTTGTATCACGTAGATATGCTATACGTTGCTCTTCTCAGTAAATTTTCTAGAAATAAAAACAAAATTCTAGAATATCAAATGTCGCGATGCAAAAGAATATATTGTTTGAACTTCCTTAAGGAATGCCAAACACAAATTGAAACTCCAAACTACCGTTGGGGCTTCTGCAATCAGCATTGAAAAAATGGCCTATATTAGGCTCTGGTGCCTTGGGCGAACTTTTTTTTCTGTGGCTCCAAGGGGTTAAGCTTTTCTGAAAAACAACATTCACAGTAGAGCCACAAATTGTGCTCTGTGTGCCTTTGCGCGAAACTTTTTTTTTATATGCTCACAAGGTTAAAGAATACGCCAGTAAAATTTGAGCCATTTTGAAAATTTATTCTCGGAGGAGATAGATTTTAAAGTCTAAGAATGCAAAAAAACGTCGATGATTTTGCCGTTCTAGAATTGGTCAGACGTCGATCAAAACAGCTTGTGCTTTAATTTCGGACATGCTATCGTTACGTGCTTTCTGTTAAAATTTGAGCTAATTTGGATATATGATATATCATATATCATCTCGGAGGAGATAGATTTTGAAGTTACGAAAAGGTCTCTTGTAACGATACCGTAACTATCATTGTAATCATCAAAACAATTTTATGTACTCAAGATCAAGGATAGATCTAACAAATGAGTATTTTTTGTTTTTCTATGAGCTCTTTAGTGTTTCAGTATAATTCAACGAGAATGTGGTCAAATCAGAGTCGCGTACCCCCTTAATTGGCATGTTTTGGCATCCCTGATACAAAGTAACCATTAAATTTGAGTGCAGAATGGCATATGCTTTGAATTTGGCCTGCGTTTTGTACCCTTCCCTCGAAATAACCACCAATCGATTTGAAATTATTTGAATTACTAAAGTTGCGTATAAAAACAATTTTTGGGCAATTCTAAAATAATCCAAAATGGTTGCCAAAAATGCCGACAGGTGCCCCCTTAAAACGAATGAATTTAATATGATACAGGAGGGGGGGCAATATCGCCGAAATTTTTTGGCGAAAAAATTCACGAGATATAGGCCCTCAGTACAAAAAAGGGGGGGGGCAATATCGCCGAACTCTCGGATATTGCCCGCCCCCCCCTGTACATGATATTACTGTAACATTTGTCTAAGACAAATCTACTAGTAATAAATATCATATAAATAGGCAGGCACCGTGCAAAACATTTATTATTTAAATGACGCTATTCACCTATAAATGCGAACAGAAATCTAAAACCAAATTACAGCGCGAAAAACAGAAAAAAAAAATTGGGGGATTTTTACCGGTTAAAATGGCGGTCAAATTTTTAAATTGACGATTTGAGCAGGTCCGCATCGCCCCCAAGAAATTCCATTAGGTACAAATTGTGGCCTGTAAAATTCTATCCACTAGAGTCAAATAAAAAGTTGCGGGAAGCTAAAACTGAATTAATTTTTGCAAAAAACTCATTTTTCCGCCTACGCATTTTCGCCATTTTCGATGGTTAAATTTTTCCATCGAATGACCAAAATTTTTTCTTGAAACTTATTCAAAAATTATTTATTCTGTCGAAACCCAAATTTCGTTGAGGTCACGCTCTTGCCGGTTTAAATTGAAAAAAATCAATATTTATCTCCTTTTTATCGAGTTTGAAGCCAGAAAATAGAGTTTTCTAGAGCGATTTTCTGACCACTAAGGGGCCCAATTTTTTTTTATCATTGAGATAATTTTATTTGGTCAGGATAACCCCCCTGAGGTCAAAGAACACTCATGAACACTTTTAGTTTGGCTCTTAGGCCTCCCGGTGCGCATCCTACATATAAATGAACATGGGTAATCCATATTTACTTACTAGTTTTGTGTCAGAACGGGATTTCTGTGATATTTAGTTTTATTTGACGTCTTTATATAACCATGGCGCGATTCACCAGAAATTGATCCATAAAACATTCAATTAAAATAATTTTATTTCGAAGGGACAGCCGAAATAGAGAATTGATGTTATTTAGTCGTTGAAAATCAATTAATTGTTATTTCTGGTAAGAATGTTAATTTTTAAAATAATAAAGTTTTTTGGGATAAATTCCATTTGATCTTCAAGTGAATTTAAATTGAGCATTCACCTTTATATTTCGTGGTTAATAATCTACAGTCCCTGATCCCTGTGAGGAAACGGACAATAAAAGTAAGCAATTCAACGGATCAAAGGGGATTATCCGCACTTCAAGCGAAAATGCTATTTTTTGAGAGACCGTTTAGTTTTTTTCTAGATATTTTATATTTCTTAAAATTATTCTCTACAAAATACGATTTGTATTTTTTTCAAATTATAGTTTCAATGACTTTCACATCTGAATTTAAAATTTTTAGTTTTCTAGTGAGGCACTTTTTGTAGGACACACATAATGTGACACATTTCTAAATAAATTGGTCTGTTTTATCAACTAAATTTTATTCTTTTGAACAACAAAATCTTTGGGCAACAAAAACGATAAAAATCTAGATTGTATGTCATGCCGGCCAATTTTGAAATATAATTAACATTGACAGTAAACGCCTTGAAATTCGGACTATTAAGATATTCTGATGAAATATCTTTATTTTGGCCTAATTTCTCAGATAATTTGCGATTAATTTGTTTCTTTAGAAGATTATCACTACTTTCAGAGTTAGCACTACCCTAAAGGGTCATCACTAACTTAAAATAGCTTGATTTGGACATTTAATTCCAGAAGCTGAAGTACGAAAAAATAAACAGGAAATAGTTTGCGTCTATACTATTTTCGTATTCCGTTTGTTGTATTTAAGTTGGTTTTAGTTGATAATTTCAATCATTAGAGAGAAATATATAAGATATTTAATTTTGAAAAATTGCAACTAATTCACTTGAAAGACAAGACTTCAGTTTGTAATACTACTAAATTAATATGCAATGAGTTTAACAGTTATCTCAGTCGCCAAATGACAAAATTGTACATTTCAAAAAAAAATTTTTGAAATAATAAAAAATATTTCAGGTACTCTGTTATTTAAAAATTCGATTTTTCAAATATTGGACAAAACCGTCCGATTAAAACTCTGCGGAAATTTCGAGTTTTGTACTCTCTGAGAGTACACTCTGAGAGTTAAAAGTGTCTTTAGCCTGCAAATTGTTTTATTTTTTTACCATAGTCAATTCATAGGAAACGCCCAGTTTATTGTATTTTTTCTGTTAACTACGAAATCAAACAAATAAAGGTTAAATTATTAAAATACACTTTGAATTATAAATAATGAACTTTTTGAAAATAACTTCATTTTATTCTAAACTTTATCAATAAATGCGAATTTTATGAGCGAATTTATAAATATTTACTTGCCGAAATGCATTGAAATGTAATTTTATTCAGGTGCATTTCAGCCGCATTATAATTTTTCAAAACTCTTACAGCTCTCCATATTGGTGATAGTTATGAAAAAGATTACTTGGCTTCAAAATCCGCCTTCATGAATGCTTTACTTATATCCGACATCTCCCCAGAAACAGTCTCTGAAGAAGAACATTGTTCTAATTTCTACGAATTTCAAAAATACCTAGAATCAAAAAATCTTTTAATTTAAATTTTTTTACCATTCACTGCCAACTTTTTTTTATAATTCGAAAAAAACTAATTTTTCTTCAGATTTATTATGAGGCTGCTAGAAATCAAATCGAAATACCCCTTATCAAAATGTGGCATCACAGCTATCCAGTTTGTCTGGGTAGCCATTAATAATGTGGTGGCAGTTATGGGTTATTTTACCGTGATTGCCATGATTTACCCACTAAAATCATTTGATCGAAAAAGGTATGATGACTGGGAAAGATGGGTCTTTTTTATACAATTCAAGTTTTGTGCATCTTGGGGATTTGAGAATAATTGGAGAATTTTTCAATCTGGAGACGTAAGTTACTGAAATGTGTGTTTTCCGAGTTTTTTTTATGTAATTGCGATATGATTTTTTGTCAAATGTGGAAGTACGAAAGTATACTAAATTATCCTCAGAGTAAACAAGCAGGGATAAGAACGAATTTCACCTAACATAAATGGCATCAATGTATAAATACTTCAATGAGTTCATTATTTCAATACAAAAAAACACGAAATTATTATGGGTTCTGAAAAAAGTTTCGAATAGAAACAAGAAATTGTAGTTACAAAATAATTTCGACGAGTTGTAAAATTTTCATTTGTAATGCATTGATAACAATAATATTTAGCGTATAATTAACATAGAGTGTAGTTTCACAAGAAAAATCAATTAAAAAACGTTTGGTAACCAATTTTTATATTTTATGAGTTTTGGTCCAGAATATTATTTTACCTTCAAATTATTAATTTATTCAAATTCACCAAAATATATTCCAGATTTATTTAATAATGTTATCCATATTCGAAGCCTTACGTATCAATCATAAATGTAGAATTCTGAATATCTGGTTTCCAACTATAATCAAGAGTCAAGCTATATTTAGCTTGGAAAAAATTTTGATTTCAAAATTTTATAAAAAAAATCACTTCAAAATTCCTGGTGCATTTTTTCGTTATGTATTTCAAATTTCGTTTTTAGCACTCATTACTTCATCAACATGCAGATACAAATTGCTTAGTTATTGCTAATCATCAAAATACCTGTGATATATCTGTACTAATGTGGCCATTATCCTTAATCCCACGACTATCTGGAGCCGTAACTTGGGTCATGGACGCTATCTTCAAATTAACCAGTTTTGGTTGGGTGTGTATCTGTCACCACGATTTCTTCATCTGGCAACAACAAGATGCAAAAAATTTTAAATGGTTTGCACCATGCTCGCATGAGCATATTAGAGCTCTAGAATTAAAGGTAAAAATTAAGTTCATCACTTGTATTTTTTCCGAAATACAGTTTTAAAATTATCGGAAAAAATATGTCAAAAGTTATAAGGGATTGTTTTTAAGGGATTGGGTGACGATAAATGAAGGTTCCCAAAAATACATTATTGTCTGTCTAGTTTGTAGAGAATTTTTCACTGAGTTTTTTTATATATAATTATGTATATACATAATTTTGTCTGATTTTGAGATTTTTTAATAAAATTTCTGTTTTGAGGGGGGGCAGTGGTCGATCTTTGAAACTTCCCAAAGAAGGGAATTAAACATTTTTTTCTATAAAATTAAGCAATTTTAAGATTATTGGGATTAATTTCAACCCCGAAGCCCCAACAGATTTTTTTTTTGAAATATTAAAAAATCGGAAATTGACATTAATTTTTTAAGACCTCAAGACAACATTTCAAAAAAATGGCGTCTACAGAGTTTAAGTCAGCCTTTCCCATAATTTTGAAGGACAAATTGAAGAAATTGCATGAAAAATGTAGGAGAAGTAGGCTTTCTGGTGAGCCTCCCAAATTGGCTGTTTTGACCACTAGAGGCACAAATTAAAGAAAATGGCGTCTACAGATTTCCGTATATTAAGAACGAATACCAAATTATAGAAAAACTAATATAAAATGAAGGAGGAGTAGGCTTTTTAGTGCTTTTTGGGACGCCTGCTAAAAGTCATTTCCTGAGCGTAGGTTGAATTATCAGGCCAGATTTCTCGGAAACCGCACCTGAAAACTTTAAAAAAACAGCTCAATTATCGTGACCCACTCCCTTAACCCTCTCACTCATAGAGCCATAAAAGTGGCTTTCATTTTTTTGAAAGACCGGAAAAGACAAAAATAATTGAAATAGAAGTTGACGGTTCAAATCGCCCATATAGTTTGCGATTAATTTTTGAAAAATGAAAATAAATTTTTGATGAGCCGTTCGAAATATATTTTATCCTACTTTTTTCTAGATTTCTCTGAAATTTTTCTTTATCAGCTTTATCTCATAATTTATTCGTAAAAACAAGGTCTAAAAATACTCAGTTTTAGATTCGTCTTGGACCATCTTTTAAAAAAAAATAATAAGTTTCTACTAAATGTAGAACTTTTTTTATTATTTTGTTTGAAAACAGAAAAAATTGCTCATCAATGAGAAAGCGGAGCGGAAATATTAGAACAGACATATGTTTACCATTAATTCCACCATTTCAGAGCTGAGAATTATCGTTTTATAGACGACGTTTATAGAACCCGATAAGGTATTTTGAATCGGAGACCAATTAAGAAAGCCAAGTTTATCTATTTTATTTAATTGCATCTATTACACAATCGTATAGTTTTTTCTAGGGAACAGTGTAAGTCAACTTCGTTATTACACAGCCTCAATTAAGTACTCAAAGTGTTAATTATCTAAATATAATCATCCATAAGGTTAAGTCTATCCTTTATCTCAATGACTGAAAATTAATTTAATCGAAAGCACTTAAGTATAAATACTTTTCGGATAATAGAGCTTCAAAGTCGAGCCATAAAAGTGGCTCTGGTGCCTCAGGGGGATATCAATAGTCAAATGAGTGAGGGGGTTAACGATGAGTTAATTTGTATGAAATCTCAAATTAAAAAAATATCGGGCTGAAATAAATATGGAAGTTTTTGTATGCAACATTAGAATTTTTTGTAATTTGACGAACGACTGTAGTGTGCGTCTATAGGGACAATATCGTCAAACCTACGCTTTTTATTTTGTCGTTTTTTTATGTGCGTTTTGAAAATTTTAAAATGCAAAACAAAAAAAAGTCTTCCCCTTTTTCCAGTTTATAATAATTCAAATTACAGTGAAATCCGTTTAACAGGACGCACCCTATCAATATTAAAAGTACCGTCCAGCGAAAAGTACTTTATTTTAGCATAAAAAAGACGTCATAGTATGATACGTATGTAACATATGTATCATATCAAGGCATATTTTTGGTACAGTCTAGTACTTTTCGCTGGACAGTACTTTAATATTGATAGGGTGCGTCCTGTTAAACGGACTTCACTGTAGAAATAATTGCAATTTATTTTAAGTCGATATTTTGCCAAGAACGGCATCTTCAGGACTACAAATAATATGTTTTCCAGTTTATCAACACGTTTTTTCAGAAAATTTCACTGAAAAGAAAAAAAAATATTATCGATAATTGGCTTCCGAAAATTTGGAGTTTTTTTGAAAAAAAGGGCAATATGCAACGAAAAATCTAAGGACAAAATCATTATGGTCCAATATGGCAAAATCTCAGCTGTCCTTATAGACGAAAACCACAGTAGTGATCATGTTTACTGGAGTAATTTTCTTCAAAAATTAAAAATTTGTATGGTCGCTTAAAAATCATCTTTACAAGGTTTTTAGATCAAATTTTACAGAAAATTAGATGTACGAGCCGATGAGTGTTGGAATGGCTCTGTATAATTATATAAATGTATTAATATGTAACATACTATATGTTAGCAATAGTGACCCAATACATTATGTACAAAGAATTTCCGCCAGAAAGTTTTTTGCCTTGAAAACGACCAAAAATATTTTTGAACCAAGGCTGCGTGAAATATTTTGTTTTTGTGGCGTGTTTAATTTTACAAATTGCTCTTGGACTTCTCGAATAGGAGTCAACGAGGTTAATTGTTTTTTGGCCTTTTTTCAAAATTAATTTTGTCAACTTTTGTATTTTTAAGCGATTCGGTGAATACATTAAAAAGTATTTTTCTGCAGATTACTGGAGGAAGCGAAGGTGGCTTATTATCTTTCCAGAGGGAGGTTTCAAATATAAGCGAATGACAAACTCGAATAAATTTGCTGAGAAAAACAAACTGCCAAAAACACAATATGTAACCTATCCTCGTCACCACGGTATTTACACCGCCTTACAGGTAAAAATGAAATAGCTGATAAATCGAGTGTTATAAATATCGAAAAAATGAAATTATGTGAAACCAGATTTAAACAAACCAATATTTTGACCAATTTTTCAAAATAAATTTGGTCTAAAATTTCACCAAAAAAAAATTTCTTGGCAAACCGTTGATTTTTCAGTACGTTTCCCCGGAATTTTAATTTTCACTGGACAATACATGTATACTTTTTTAACAACAAATTAGATGCCAAACAAGAAAATCGGCATTTTTTCTTTAATGACTTGAAATATTGATTTTTGGGTCCGTACTATTTTGGCCTGCAATTCGCGTGTTTGAACTTCCAGAAAAAACACGGTCCCACGCTAAAGTTAATAATCCATAAAATGTTTTACTGTCGTGTTTGAAATTATCTGACATTTTTCCGTCAAAATCCTTTGAAAAAATTAAACAAAAATCGCCATTTTGTGAAAAGTAGACATAATTTTAATCCAAAATGTTTTCAAGGTAAATTTTAGCAAATTACCAAAAAGTGCTCCAAAAATAATTGAAATCGGACGTCGTCAAAATTTTCCGTAAAAACCTTTGAAACTTACGCACTTTTTTAAGAATGCTAAATTTGAATACATTATGGATGCCACAATTGCGTATGAAAACGAAAAAGAAGCCTGTCTGTGGAATTGGTGGTTTGGCACACCACAAAAGGTTCATATTCATTGGACGATAAATAAAGTTGACCATGATATGGATGAGAAAGCACTTCAAGAACATTTATATGGCCTATGGATGGAAAAGGAGCAAATGTTAAAACATTTTGAAATTCATGGATATTTCCCAATTTTAGATAAAGAGGAAATTAATGGAAATGTTCCGTAAGTTTTTTACGATGTAATATTTATCAGCTTTTAGGAAAGTGCCTTGAAGGGGTTTTTCAGCGCATCAAAAAAGGTGGTACAGTAAAGTGTCTTTAGTAGGACGCGTCCTTAGGATTTTGTACGAACTGTCACACGAAAATTTACTTTCTGTACTTTAAATGACGCGTCCTAATAAAGACACTTTACTGTACCACCTTTTTTATGCGGCGAAAACTTTAGTACAGGAAAGTACTTCCGTAGGAAAGTACTTTTGAATTCCCAAGGACGCGTCCTACTAAAGACACTTCACTGTAGCAATCGGGTCGAATGTTCTCAAAAACGGTTCATCCGATTCAAGAAACTCCCATTGTATCCCAGGGTCAATTAGTTAAAACGATTGATGCATTTTTTTTCTTCCACCGATCCAATGACGGCGCACCCAAAACGGTCAAGAAATTCCAATCATACCAAGAGTTTTATCTAAGAGGTTATTCCATTTTTCGTTCTAAATTTGAAAAATTAACATAAAGCTGCCTTTTTTCAGCGAACCCTTTTTCTGTGGGACGCTGTCTTAAATTGACGTTTTCTCGGTCAATGTAGGTATTATGAGACGGATTTTTCTACCTTTGGTCTTAAAATTTTCTGACCTATATTTTTTACAACATAGGGTCAAATCGCAATAACGTCCATATGAGGCAAGTTTAAGATTTGACCGGTAATAACTAGAATTCTAGTATCCAGCTCGACAACCAAAGGTGTTATGCAAGGTATGAGACCCTTGACTCTCATGTATTTTTGGAATTTTCAAAATCGGTGCAACCATCTTCGAGAAAAATCATGCAACTGAACCACAGAAAAATGGTCGCTGAAAAAAATATCTGCCAAAGCATATCTTTAGATGTATGCTGAAATATATTATACTGAAAATAAATCTTTTGAATCATAAAAGACAAAAGCCTCTCAGAAATATATACAGTATGTAACTTTTTTGGTCCCTTTTTTCCAATTTGGATAAATCTGAATTCCACCGTTTTGATTGGTTTAAGTTTACGAATTTTTGTTCAATTGTAATACCGGACATTGACCGGTTTAAATTGAAAAAAGGCGATTTTGAGAAAACCGTACATCCCTCGAAGCCAATTTTTGACAAAGGGTACTAATTTTTTGGCAATTTTTGTTTTGTAATTTGACACCACTTAAAATTTATTGAACAATGAAAAAACTGTAAGATGACCCTTTAGGAGGAGTCTTAGGACAAAAATTGTATTGCTAAACAATTTCTCTTGAAAAACTACCTCTAGTTCTTCTGGGTTTAAAGATGAACAAACATAATGGCCCATTACTAATGAGGTATTATAAAAAAAACTAACCTCATCATAAATAGTTTTAAAAATCAGAAAACTAGCTGTTTCAGATAAGAATTCTCAAAATATATTTCAGAAAACTTGGACCCGTGAAAGAAATAGAAACGCCGCTCCAGGAAGGAGAAGTTTTACTTTATAAATGTTTCTTTATTACCGTTTGTTGGTTTGGCTTAGTAGTATTCAAAACAATTTTAAATTTTTTTATTCGGATTATTCTATAACCACCTTGCTGACCTTTTAACTCTACTTGAACAAAAGTCGTCAAATAGATAGTCTGATAGACGAAAATAAATTATAGATATTTTTTGCTATCGCACACGTATTTCTCGGTTCTGCTTCGAGTCTCCAATTTTGCAAATATTCCTATAGTTTACTATACATGTTTTTTCTTCGATGAACGGTTTGATGGAGAAATGGCAAATTTTTAACCTGGATTTTTGATTTTTATTGCCAATTTATTGTACTCACTCAAAAATATACTAAAAGATTTCCCATTTTTTTATCAAACCTCGAGACAGCCACAAATTTGGCCATTTTTGATAAATATTAATAATTTGACCTTCATCAAAATTAGCCATTATAGAATTTGAAGCTCAATTCCTCAAAGATGGGTTTTTAATTCTAGCAAAAGCGTTTAATTCTTCAATTTGTTTTCTCACTTCTCAAGGACCTTATTGACGGAAAATTTGATCGTTAGTTGAAAAGTAATATGGAATACAAACAAAAATTCACATTAAAGTCATTTTGGGTGGTTGTATTTTTGGCTAACCAATTTTTTAAGGCTAGTTACCTGAAAATTTTTTCCAAATTTGAATTTAAGCTAAAAATTCGTGAAAGCTTACTTTTCAAAAAAAAAATGGAAAGCGAAAAACACCGCCTCCGTCGTTTTGACCTCGATTTTCCTCAAATTTCGGTTTTTGTTTGAAATTGGACTCAATTAATTCTGGTATCCATGATTCCTTTTTATTCATCTTGTTTGTTACAATTTACTATTGAACAATGCTTTGGTCGTTGAGGTCTTTGAAGGAACTGTATAACTTTTGTCTGTATTTGCTGGAGTAAATATTTTTCGAATTCCCTTTTTACCAATTTCGACCAGTTGATCTGATGGCCCTTAAACTAATTTATATTTTTTGTATATTAAATAAAAAAAACACTGGTTTATTCTCGAAAAAATATTTCCTAGATTTTGTAAAAATATGATGAGAAACTCATTCAAATAAAATGTATTGCAAAACTTGGTTTAATAGTAGGCTTGAAAACACGATTTTATCAACCACTTACATCCAGCTGTATAAAATTAAGGATTTTGAAATCACTCGAACTGCGCCGAAAGAAAAATAAGGGGTATCATAATGTTTTTTTCAAATTTCAGTACCAAGGAAATTCATATTATGCATAGAATTGCAAAAATTTATGTTAGAGAATAACGTTTATTTACAAAAAATATTTTTTTTATTTAATTTTAATAATCATATAATTAATTATAGTTAAAATGGAGGTTAAAATTTCTGCCAAAAACTGTCATTTTAAAGTCATACTACTGTAGTATTTTACGCGAAATGTCCTTAACGCGTCTAGTCTACTTTAATTCCGAATTTGAAAATATTGGTAAAATTGATTTTTAATAACATATAAATCGCCTCAGAAAAAGTCAATTTGATAGAAAAATGCACCAACTATTCTCGCTTGGAAACGAAAGTTTTTTTGAAAAAATTATTCGCATGATAGGGGTTTCCAAGTCTCTAAAATGTCTATAAAATATGTCCCCGTGGGCACTTAATTATAACCAGCTTCATAAAAGACAAATCACAAATAAATTGAATTAAAATTGACCCGGAAAGACGGCAGTTTGATTGAGCATCTATCAAAGTTTTTTGTGTCAAAATTGTAGCTTATTATTTTCAATTAGCCTTCATACGAGTCTGCTCTATGCTCGAAACTCACTTCGACGAGAGACCTAATTTTAGAAAATATTATATTTTGAACAAATTCGAAATCCTTTCAAGTGGAATTGGTAAGCTAAGATTGTATTTCAATGGAAATGACGCTTCCGTTAGGCTTAGAAGAAATTGACCATTTAAAAAACAGCTATTTTTGTGTAGATTTTTCTCTTGGACAAAGTCGGCTTGATATTATCAAAAAAAAAACAAATGAACTAAAATATTAAAATGTGTTTTGATCGATAACTTCTATCTAACAGTTAATGGCTAAATTTCGGGAAATTAGAGAAGTTTACAAAAAACTCATTTGATGCCATAAAACAATAATTTAACTTTTTGGTAATATTAATTTTATTTTGATCTTTTTTTGATATAATCTATACAGTATAGACTATACACACTTAAGGGGGTGGTCGTCGCTAGATGAGGCCCATGAAAAAAATTTCCCAAATTTCATTTTAATGGCTTTTTTATGAAAATATGGACAATTACAAGCATTTGAGTCCTCGTTTTATTCTTATACATGGTCAGAACTTTTTGATAGCTTCAAAAATATTTCGTGTGTAATATACGTCGAAATTTCTTGATTTTTGGAAATTTAAAACACGATTTATGGAAAAACGAGAAAGATTTGGACAAAACTCTCCTTAGTGATCTCCACGGACTCTCCAGCTAAACATTCATGTTGGTTTCGAATGTGTAACTTTCAAATCTAGGGGGGAGGGACATTCTGTTCGAGACCCCAAAATAAGGTCAAAATACTGTTTTTTGATGATTATGAAGCCAAATCTAATAATTCTTTTAAAACGCTTCCCACGTTCTGTCCGGTTACTTTAAGTCATAAATCATTGTCATACCATGAAAACTCAGGGAAAACATACATTTTTTAAAAAAATTCCGTCAGTTTTGTAAGCTCATTTCTGATTGGACGAGCCATCCGTCACATTTGAATTTTTTTATGATGCAAGATTTTTGTTCAAATATGTCAGAGAGAAGTAATATTTGATCGAACAATTTGTACTTTTTCAGCAATTGGCCGTTGAAAACCCCGATTTTCAACTTTTTAGCGACGACCACCCCCCTAAATAAAACGACCTTCGTCATAAAATGATCAAAGTCTCAATTTTTGATGCAAAATGCAAGCTGGTCTCTGCGTAAATCACTATCACGCCCAGTAATCAACAATAGCACCGATCAAAATTGTCTATACAAATCTGTCAAGTTGTCTCAGTTACTGATCATTCTGATTGAATAAATCGAAAGTTATTTTAGGTCAAAATTTTTGTATCTCATTCTAGTGCTTATATTTTGGAGCGAAGAGATATTCATACTCGTTTTTAGACGATTGAAATGACCTTTTCAAATCAGAGAACATATTTGGTTTTTGAAAATTTATGTATCTCTTGTATTTATCGAGTACACAAAATTAAAATTTTAAAAATTATATACTATCCTTGATATCACCTCAAAATAATTGATTTCCTACCGCCTTTATTTTCCCCGGAATAAGCGCCCAGAGTATCGCCACCAAATGGCGTTTGGATGACAGAGGAATTTTAAGGCATTCAGGTGTGAGAGGGTTTACGCATAATTTAGAAAATGGAAATTTAATCGATTTAAAAGTTAAATTTTAAAGGTTTCTGTGAAATATCGATAAAGATGCCACTTACTACATTAACTATATTTGAACTTTTTTTATTGTATTTATCACTTTCATTTCGCCCTCTAAGATTTTTCGACAAAAATATGAATTTATAAAAATTTCGATTTTTTCAAAAATTAGAGTGGGAAGTCAGTGTAACAATATCAATATAATTTTATTCATTTGAAATAAATATCTAGAGGTTTCATTGAATTTTCTCATTTCTGAAGTGTCAATTAGAAACAATAATCAATTTTGCCATATTTGTTATGCAGTAATTTTCTACAGTACTAATATTGGGAACCACACTCAAGTTTATCACGTGATATTATAAAACACTGTTGAATCCTACGGGTTCCGCATCGCGTAGGTTAGAAAAGCGAGCGAAGAGCGATGTTCCCAAGATTAGTACTGTATGTACCTGGCTGTTTCCAAGCAAGATATCCTAATAGATCCACAAATGGCGAATTTTCTCCAATAAAAAAACGTACTATTAGTCGGAATAATTATGACAAAAATTTACCCCTGGGATGACTCACCTTCTCTTGATAGAAATGCACCCTACTTCAATCAAAAACATTGTTTATATCATAACTTACGCCAGTTACTCATTTGAACCGACGAATTTCTTTAAAAGTAATTTAGGTTGTTACTTCAAATAAGTAAAAAGGTATGCTTTGTGGTTATTTTGAGATTAAATATTGTTTTACCTATAAAGTTACTGGTCCAGCTTGTAAAAAAACCTCAGTAGATTTTTAAACTTAAACTATATGGCCCTTATCTCTACTACTAAAACATTACATTACACGAAACTCAAATCCCACTAATTCAAATATTTCCTCGATATCATTGATTTCACTCGTACCATACGCTTAGAGTCAAATAGACATGTTCGAAAAACGTAAATATCGGTTGTCCATAATTTGGATTTGACTTATGGACCATAAGTTATGGTCCATAAGTTATGGACCATTTTAATTAAAGTACTGTCCTTTTGAACGCGCTATGCTGTACCACATTTTTGCAGGTTACCTAGGTCAGAACTGACACTTAAGGTTTTTTCTGAAATTTTGGGTCATGATTTTGGGTCATAATTTATGAGTCAGAAATTATCCCAAAATCTTTGAAATTTATGACCCTTCCCTGAAAGGTTCATAATAATCGTTAAAGTGGCTTCCTAGAAAGCGATAATTTTCGGCGAATAACTGGTAAAAACAGAAATCGGGCTATCAGATGTAGAATAAAAAGTTATATGATGAGTCAGCACCGATTTGTCGATTGCCGTTTTTTACCAATTTTTCACCGGAAAACATCGCTTTCTAGAAAACCGCTATAACGGGTATTATGAAACTTCAAGAGAAGGACTCAAAAAATTAAGAATGTCGTAAAATAGTAAGTGTCAGTTTCGAGCTATCCAACCTGCGACAATGTAGTATATACATGTAAATGAAATCGGACCCCCATTTTTATTTCGTTACAAGAAATTTCGAGGTATATTTAGAAATGTCATTTATGAGTTTCCATGTCATTTTTCTACTGTGCCCAAATGTTCACCAATTAGTTGCAAATTATTTCAAAATCTTAGAAAAACAATGTACTGTATTTCCGCACTTAAAATATTCTTCAAAGATTATATTTTTACATTTACGTCAGCATCTTTAGTTTTGAGAATCACTGTGATTCGGTGACTATATATCATTGTTAAATATCTAGGGGCCTTCTCTGGGAAATAAAACCATAAAGGAAGCAATCTGTATAACAAAATTAAATACGCCATCATATCCAAAATCTTACGAAGGCAATAATTCTGTTATTTTTTTTGAAAAATCGCCATTTTAAACAGTAGATTATGTTTTGCCGGTACAATACCCCCAACAATCACATATAAAGTGACTTTTTTGCTCAAAAGATGAACATTTGAAAATCCAAAGAAAAATCATTAAAATAGACCCTAAATTTTTGCAAAAAAAAAAGCCAAAAAAATAATTTCTAAATTTTATAAGATAAAAAAATAAGCCAAAACAAAAAATTTCGGAATTATCATTTTTAGCATAATTTTCGGAAAATTTTTGAAGTCTAGAATTTTTTAACCGAATGTTTATTTCAAATTTATCCCGGATGCGATTCCTTTAGCCGACTTTCAAAATATTACACATACTTATAAGTTGGAAAATTTTCATCAAAGAATTTTATTTTATAAATTTCCTATACAAGGTCATCATTTTGTCGCTAGATATTAACTTCTGTAATTTCAGGTTGAAATGTTTCAAGCCCAGAATTTTTTTTGTATACTTTAGTAATTGTTTTTCGGATATGTTATAGATAAAACAGTCCATTTACAGAAGTTCATGTAAAGCTACAAACTGGTATAAAAGTCATTTATATATATTGCGATGCTGACGATCGTTAACGTTCAAACCCGTTTTTCTTATTGTATCTATCATTTATGTACGATTGCTTCCTAACTTTGTATTGAAAAATACCGGATTTTTTAAGAAAAAATTATTTATTTTAGGCGGGTTATATACGATAATTTCGTTTTCGCGAAATTAAAAGAAAAATTTACCCTCGCAATTTTTACTCTTATCATAAATTGGCCGAAATGGCAAGCATTTTTATCGTATCGTTAAAACACTATACTAAAGTTAAAAGTAATCGACTGTATCTGTGTGTTTTGTATTTCGTTTTATTTGATTTTTTATATTCTTCACTTTTGGTCGATATTGTTTTGTAATGAAAATGAACATAAATATTTACGACGATTAAAAGTTTATCGATACTCAACCGCGTTTTTATTCTAAAATTTTTAATTTATAATTGCAGTGAATGTGTATATTTTTTAAAATTACAGATAACTTAAAGGTTTGGCTAGAATTAGATTTGGGACTTAACCGCTAGATGGCGCCAAAGGTTTAAATTAAAAAGGTTTTTAATGTTTATGAGAATCTTACAGTTCAGGTTCGATTGAATTTATTTATTATCAAACTTCACCCTAAAAGCTTATCTTGTTAATTTTGTCTCGGCGAATTTTTTATCTTATAAAATGTCAAATTACTTGATTTGGCTTTCAAACCGCCACATAATGATTCGCCGTAATCAACTTTCTGATGTGGTATCATAAACCATAAGCGAGTGGCCACCAAATTGTCTATGGCCTACACCGTCATCAGATACAGTGGTTGAGGTAATACAATTTTTTAGCCAAACTTTTTACTAAACACTACACTGTACTTTAATAGGACCAAATGCTAATTTCGCTTATTTAGAGACGCACAAAAGTTTTTAGGTCAAAATTTATAAAGCGGGTGACTAGTTAAAGTATCCCTAGCGCTTTGATTAAAACATAATTGACAGTTTTTAAATCTTTGCAGGACGGGCTTCAATTTGATATATCCGATAAAAATAACTTCCAGATAACAAATACAAAAATTGTTAAAATCGACAGTTCAGGCATTCTAGAAAATTTGCGAAGAAATTTTCGAAATGATTGCCAGGAAAACTTTGCCCAGCGATTTTTAAGTTAACAACTGTAAACACTTTTTTTTTGATAATTTGGTCGGTAGTACACTTTGTTATCACCCTAAATCAATTTGGAGCATTTTCAGTGCCCCAAAAGCCTCACAAAACCAGCGCCCCCTATGGGGGATTGTGGGTGCTTCCAGCAATGTGCTGGGAAAAATAATCCCTTTTTAAAACTCAAATATCTTATGTGAGAATTAAGTGGACATCTATGTTTTCACTTCCACATTGCAGTTCGTAACCTTGAAATGTATAAAAGTGATATAAAATTTCTAAAAATATTTTAACATGAGCCGTTAAATGCATAAAACCTAATTGCTGTATTTCTCTCCATTGAAGTTTAACTGCATATCCACGTATCCAATAACATTATGCCGATATTATTGTCAGAAAAAAATTCTCTACATATAGACTGATAAAATTTATTAATTCATCTTAATTTGCCGGGAATTTTTTGAAATTCATTGCTATAGTTAAATATAGGCAAATGTACTATTTTACAAAAAGTTTAACTCACGAACGGTACATGCGATTTCTTTTCTCTTTTCATAAATCATTCTCGATTATCTAAGTAAATATATAGACGACAAAATTTGATAATTTTGTCAGATTCTCGCAATCATATTTTATGCAGTTTTACTGGCGCGCATTATTACATTGATAGGCTAAAAATTGAAATATTGAAAAGGGCAAAAATTGTAACAATTCTAATATTAAATACTTTCATTTAGTGTAATTGTTCTGTGATTATTATTTTTTGTAATTTGAGACTATCCTATGTCTAGAATTGTAAATAAATTAATATTTTTGCAAGCAAATCCGATGTTCTAGAACTAGTTATTCGATAGATAAAAACTTTTGCTTGCAATCATTTTCATGTGCTGGATGGTCGGATACAAGAAAAACAATACCGAATTTGAGACCGTGGCTGAAAATAACTACTGCACCCACAATCTCCTTAAGGAGGTACTCATCGGCTTCTTGTATTTTGAATCGGGGCTCAGAATAAAACAAAATAAGTTGTAAAAATTTTGAAAAGACAGATTTGAAGATCTGACCCTCTACCAATAACCAAAGGTCAAAAATTATTTTTATGAGCACCACAGCACCAAGTGGGAGTAGAGTTCTAGAACCCTGATTATATCTTAAATGTCTTTTTTCGAGATTTCTAAATTTGGAGCTTGATTTTCTCCAAAACGGCCCGACACAATTTTTTTAAGTTTGGTATAAGTTGGAGAAACATGTCTTCCTTTTAGATGAACTATTTTTTTCTCTGACATGTTCCTGATAATGGAAAATTGCGGTTAAAGGCAAACGGAAGTCAATTTTCGAGATTTCTAGAAAAATTAAGTTGATCGGATTAGGCTAAAAATGCCACCAAACGGAAGCTCATGGTTCACTGAATAAAAAATCTGCTCACATCATGTCGAAATTTTGGTCCGATATATTCTAGAATCACAAAAACGTTAAAATTTTGAATTGAACTCAAAATTTCTAGAAAACTGCCCGACACAATTTTTTTAAATTTAGTATGAGTTGGAGAAATATGTCTCCTTGCTTTCTGATGCAAAATTTTTATCATTGAAATTCTCCTATTAAGGGAGTACTGGTCGCATTTAAAGACTCGGACATGAAATTTTCCAGATTAGTTTTAAAATGTTTTTTTCTAAAAATATGGAAAATTACANTTTAGTCGGTAATAATTATGACAAAATATTTACCCCCTGGGATGACTCACCTTCTCGTGAAGAAAGCACCCCTACTTAACAAAAACATTGTTATATATCATAACTTACGCCAGTTACTCATTTGAACCGACGAATTTCTTTAAAGTAATTTAGGTCTGTTACTTCAATAAGTAAAAAGGTACTGTTGTTGTGTATTTGACGATTATATTGTTACCTATAAAGTACTGGTCCAGTTTGTAAAAAAACCTCAGTAAATTTTTAAACTTAACTAATGGCCCTATCGCTACACAAACAATACATTACACACGAAATCAAATTCCCCTAACCAATAGTTTCCCGATCATCCATTGATTCACTCGTACATAACGCCCTTAGAGTCAAATCAGACATGTTCGAAGAACAATAATATCGGTTTGTCCATTCAATTGTGGAAGTTGAACTTATGGACCTAAGATGGTCCAATTATGGTCCATAAGTTATGGACCATTTTAATTAAAGTACTGTCTTTTGAACGCGCTATGCCTGTACCCACATTTTGCAGTTTTACTAGGTCAGAACTCGACATCCTAAGGTTTTTTTCTGAATTTGGTCAGATTTCTCGGTCAATAATTAGTGAGTCAGAAATATTAATCCCACAAATCTTTTGAAATTTATGACTTCCCTGAAGGTTCATAATAATCGTTAAAGTGGTTCTAGAAAGCGATAATTTCGGCGAATAACTGGTTAATAAACAGAAATCGGGCTATCAGATTCAGGAATAAAAAGTTATAATGATGAGTTCAGCCACCGATTTGTTCGATTGCGTTTTTACAATTTTCACCGGGAAAAACATCGGCATTCTAGAAAACCGCCTATAACGACGGTATCAATGAAACTTCAAAGAGAAGACTCAAAAAATTAAGATTTCGTCAAATAGTAAGTGTCAGTTTGAGCTATCAACCTGCGACAATGTACTAATACAGTTGTAAATGAAATCGACCACATTTTGTTATTTCCGTTACAAATATGAGGTTTGATAGGTTTAAAATTGCATTTATGATTCCATGTCACTTTCTTACTTCCCAAATGTTCACCATTAGGCAAATTATATTCAAAATCTTAGAAAAAACATGTATACTAGTATTTCCGACACTAAAATATTCTTCAAAGATTAATTTTTTACATTTACGTCACATCTTAGTTGTTGAAATCAATGATGATTCCGGTGACATATATCATTGTTAAACATACTCTACGGGCCTTCCTGGAATAAAACCATAAAGGACAGCAACTGTTAATAACAAAAAATACCCATCATATCCAAAATCTTACGAAGGCAATTAATCTGTTATTTTTTTATGAAAAAATCGCCATTTCTTAAACATGATTATGTTTTCGCCCGGTACAATACCCCAAAATCACTATAAAAGGACTTTTTGCTCAAAGATGAACATTTGAAAATATCCAAAGAAAAATATAAAAAGACACCCTAAATTTTAAAAAAAAAAAGTCCAAAAAAATTAAATTCCTAAATTTTAAAGATAAAAAAATAAGACAAAACAAAAAATTTCGGAATTATCATTTTTAGCATATCTTTCGCGAAAATTTTGAAGTCTAGAATTTTCTTAACCGGAATGTGTCTATTTTCAAATTTATCGCCGGATGCGATTCCTTTAGCGACTCTTCCAATAATATTACACATACTCTATAGTTGGAAAATAGTTCATTCAAAGAAATTTATTTATAAATTTCCTATCAAGGTCATCATTTGTCGCTAGATATTAACTTTTGTAATTTCACGGTTTGAAATGTTTCAAGCCCAAATTTTTTTGTAATACTTTAGTAAGTTTTCGGAATATGTTATAGATAAAACGGTCCATTTACAGACAGTCATGTAAACTAACAAGCTGGTATAAAAGTCATTTATATATATTGCGACTGCTGACGGATCGTTAACGTTCAAACCCGTTTTTCTTATTGTATCTATCATTTATGTACGATTGCTTCCTAACTTTGTATGAAAATATCCGATTTTTTAAGAAAAATATATTATTTTAGGGGTTGCATATACGATTAATCTTCGTTTTTCGCGAAATTAAAAGAAATATTAGCCCGCAATTTTTACTCTTATTTAAATATGGCCGATAGATGGCAAGCATTTTTATCGTACGTAAAAACTATCACTAAGTTAAAAGTAATACGACTTACTGGTGTTTTGTATTCGTTATTTGATTTTTATATTTTCACTTTGCGATATTGTTTGTAATGAAAAATGAACAAAAATATTTTACGACGAATTAAACAGTTATCATACTCAACCGCGTTTTTTATTCTAAAATTTTGTGAATTTTTAATAATGGCAGTAGAATGTGTAATTTTTTAAAATACAGATAACTAAAGGTTGGCGCTAGAATTCAATTCGGGACAACGCTAGATGCGCCAAAAGTGTAAATTAAAAGGTTAAGTTTAATTATAGGTTCGATGAATCTTAGTATCAATACCGAGCTTTAATCTTACTGTTATTTTATTCGCCCAAGCTATTCTTAATCGCGTTTTATCTTATAAAAGTCAAATTACTTGATTGGCTTCAAACGCCACATAATGGATTCGCCGTAATCAACTTCTGACGTGTTACATAAATAAACCATAAGCGAGTGGCCACAAATTGTCTATGGCCTACCGTCATCAGATACAGTGTTGAGTAATACAATTTTTAAGCCAACTTTTTACTAAACACTACCACTGTACTTTAATAGGACCTAATGCTAATTCGCTTATTTAGAGACGCACAAAGTTTTTAAGTCAAAATTTATAAAGCGGGTGGACTACGTTAAAGTATCCCTAGCGCTTGATTAAAACATAATTGAAGTTTTTAAATCTTTGCAGGACGGGCTTCAATTTGATATATCGATTAAAAATAACTTCCAGATAACAAATACAAAAATTGTTAAAATCGACAGTTCAGGCATTCTTAGAAAGATTTGCGAAGAAATTTTCGAAATGATTGCCAGGAAAACTTTGCCCAGCGATTTTTAAGTTAACAACTGTAAACACTTTTTTTTTTGATAATTGGTCGGTAGTACACTTTGTTATCACCCTAAATCAATTGGAGCATTTTCAGTGCCCCAAAAGCCTCACAAAACCAGCGCCCCCTATGGGGGATTTGTGGGTGCTTCCAGCAATGTGCTGGGAAAAATAATCCCTTTTTAAAACTCAAATATCTTATGTGAGAATTAATGTGGACATCTTGTTTTCACTTCCACATTGCAGTTCGTAACCTTGAAATGTATAAAAGTGATATAAATTTCTAAAAATATTTTAACATGAGGCCGTTAAATGCATAAAACCTAATTGCTGGTATTTCTCTCCATTGAAGTTTAACTGCATATCCACGTATCCAATAACATTATGCCGATATTATTGTCAGAAAAAAATTCTCTTATCAATATAGACTTGATAAAATTTTATTAATTCATCTTAATTTTGCCGGGAATTTTTTTGAAAATTCATTGCTATAGTTAAATATAGGCTAATGTACTACTTTTACAAAAAGTTTTAACTCACGAACGGTACATGCCGATTTCTTTTCTCTTTTCATTAAATCATTCTCGATTATCTAAGTAAATTATATAGACCGACCAAAATTTGATAATTTTTGTCAGATTTCTCGCAATCATATTTTATGCAGTTTTACTGGCGCGCATTATATCATTGATAGGCTAAAAATTGAAATTTCGAAAAGGGCAAAAATGTAACAATTAATATTTAACTACTTTCATAGTGTTAATTTTCTGTGATTATTTATTTTTTGTAATTTTGAAGACTATCCTCATGTTAGAATTGTAATGAAATTAATTATTTTTGGCAAGCAAATTTTTTTCCAACGATGTTCTAGAACTAGTTATTCGATAGTAAAAAACTTTTTTGCTTGCAATCGATTTTTCATGTGCTGGATGGTCGATACGAAGAAAAACAATACCGAATTTGAGACCGTGGCTGAAAATAACTACTGCACCACAATCTCCTTAAGGAGGTACTCATCGGCTTCTCTGTATTTTGAATCGGGGCTCAGAATAAAAACAAATAAGTTGTAAAAATTTTGAAAGACAGATTTGAAAGATCTGACCCTCTACCAATAACCAAAGTCAAAAATATTTTTATGAGCACACACAGCACAAGTGGGAGTAGAGTTCTAGAACCCTGATTATCGATCTTAAAATGTCTTTTTTCGAGATTTCTAAATTTGTGAGCTTGATTTTCTCCAAAACGGCCCGACACAATTTTTTTAAGTTTGGTATAAGTTTGGAGAACAGTGTCTTCCTTTTAGAATGAACTATTTTTTTCTCTGACATGTTCTGATATATGGAAATTGCGGTTAAAGGCAAACGGAAGTCAATTTTCGAGATTTCTAGAAAAATTAAGTTGATCGGATAGGCTAAAAATTGGCCACGCAGACCGGAAGCTCAGGTTCACTGAATAAAAATCTGCTCGACATCAGTGACAATTTTGCGTCAGACTTATTCTACGAATCACAAAAAACGTTAAAATTTTGAATTGAACTCAAAATTTCTAGAAAACTGCCGACAGCAATTATTTTAAAATTAGTATGGAAGTGGAGAAATAATGTCTCCTTGCTTTCTGATTGCAAAATTTATCATTGAATCTCCACTATAAGGGAGTACTGGCGCATAAAGACTCGGAACATGAAATTCCAAGATTAGATTTAAAATGTTTTTTTCTAAAATATGAAAATTACAAGCATTTGGTACTCGTTTCATTTGAACATGGCTAGAAGCACTTTCAGAGTTGCAAAAATTATCGTATGAAAAAAGTTTAAATTCTGATTTTTGAAATTTACAAACAACAACGATTTACAAGAAAAACGAGTTCCAGAAATTAGACAAAACTCAACTTGGTGTTTTGCACGGACTCTTCAGCTGCCCATTGACGGGTTTCGAAATTGTTGCCTTGAAATTCCAGGGAGAGTAGTATTTCCCGAGGCACTCACAATAAGCGCCAAAAAACAGTTTTTGGGATACTGAGAAAATTCAAGAATTCAAAAAAACTCAACTTAGGTGTTTTGGCTCACGTTCT
The DNA here is from genome assembly GCA_004367855.1 of Oikopleura vanhoeffeni. NCBI lineage: Eukaryota > Metazoa > Chordata > Appendicularia > Copelata > Oikopleuridae > Oikopleura > Oikopleura vanhoeffeni. Next base: position 28,642 of record SCLH01000492.1, read on the forward strand.
GTCCGTGTTATTTGAGTCATAAATCCAGTGTACCCTAAAAACTCAGGAGGAGTAGGGCTTTTGAAGTGAAAAAGTGCCACTATTTGAATAGTCGTTCACTGATTGGTCGCCAACAGAGGCCTTCGATTTGTTTGTGAAAGCAGATTAAGTTAATTACCCAAACTAAATACATGTATCGTGCGTTCTCAGTACTGTCATTGAGGGACGCTGAAAACCTGTTTTTGCCTTAAAATGGCGACCATACTCCCTTAATAAACGGGTACCCCGGTCCCTAATTTGACATATTCTCGATAAAATATAGCCAAAGCACGGCTTCAAGGATATTATTCAGATAGCCATTGTAAAACTATGCCTTCATTCTGCGAAAACACAATGTGTCAAAACTTTTTGCATGAAACACTCCCAGACACATTACCGCGAAAACCAGGAGAGACCCAAGCCGAAACATTGAATTCTATCTCCTTCTGAAGTTATATTTAAAATAACCTTTATTTTAACATAACTGCATAATAAGTATACCCAAACTTTCTGTGGGAAGCGTTTTGCGAAAGTGCTTTAAGTTTTTCTAGATATATGCGATAGACCAATCGTTTTTGACATTTTCCATCGAAAATTCGTCTCTCCCGAAGTATATCAAATTCACTCAATTTTGCACAAAGAAGCTCAAAACAATTAATAAAACATCTGTAGAAGCGTTTTTTTTGAATTTCGACCCCCAATCTCAAAATATGAATTCTCAAAGTTACGTTGAAAAATTCGGAAAAAAAAAGTCTCTTCGATTTTCCGAAGTAGCTCCCAATAAGCTGAGGAAACATACTAAGAAAAGCTGAGCAACATTGCGCTTAAGGGCCTCTGAGGCTAGATCTTAGTTCAATATTGACAGCAAACGTATATATTAATTGAACATAATTCGAGAAAAATACTGAGAAAAAAATCGAAAAAAACGCAAAATTTCGGAAAAATTTTTGTTAGTCATTGGGTGTTCCATGCTTCAAAACCATAAACAATTGATTGGTGGCATTTGTTATGCATAATAAATAAGAAAATGTAGGAAATGGGAACCCCTTAGATCAAAATTAAGGTTAGTCAACCTGAAGTTGATTTCGATTCGATTTACCGAAAGTTACACCTAAAATTAAAGCATGCAATCTAAACTAAAAAGCGCAATCACTTGTTCACATATTATTTACGTCATTTTCATTAACCGAGGTTAGTATTTGTCCTTAAAAAAATACTTATAAAAAAAATCGAAAAACCTCGAAAATTTTGCGAAATTCTCGAATTTTTTTTCTGGTATTGACCGGAATATGCATTTTGTGGCCTTCCTGAGGCTATTTGGTGCATTTACCATGGTCTGTCCCTAGCCTGAAATAAAAAACCGTTGAGTACCCCCTAAAGCGATACAAATAAACTAGATTGTGCGTAGAATAAGAATGATGAAACTTTGGCTCATTGAATATTTCACTATTTTATAAGATTTATCTCGAGTAAACGATGAATAATACTAAAGTATATTAATCAATTGTCATTTTTTCTTTCGGACATAACGAGATTTGTTCTACCGGTAAGAATAATTATGATTGTTAGTTCTAGATATATTGAAGTGTATATTTCATGTGATTACTTTTGTTTAATCATTTTTTGAGATGTGCAGATTTTGTTCCGTATATCGCCAAATTACTCTGGTTAAATGACGTAAAAAATGTTTGTTCAGAAAAAAAATTGGGAGCTTCTCCAATTTATTATTACAGAGAAATCATATAGAATAGTGAACAAATTCAGACTATAGCATGTACCTTAATATTCAAAAGATTTGGCTTAAGGGTATCCACGGTCCCTAAATGACATAGTTCTCGATAAATGATACTTAGCGACACACGGCCTTCCCAGGATATTATTCAGAGGTAGAGCAGTTTTTAGAACTAGCCTTCAACTTGCGAAAAAAGATTTGCCAAAACTTTTTTGCTACTGAACCGCACTCTGTTGCACACATAAGCGCAACATAGAGCCACATAAGCCAAAACGGAAATCTATCTCTCGCCAGGTTTTTATTTTGAATTAAACCCATTTTAACATAACCTGTATAATAGTATAGCCAAAACTTTGTAGGTAAGCTTTTTGTATGGTAAGTGCTATATTTATTTCTAGAATACGTAAGAAAACCGGTCCATAAATACCGGTTTTTGGACTTTTTTCATCGGAAATCTATCTCCTCCTTCAAGGTTTAAATTTCAAAATTTACTCAATTTTGCCAAAGCTAGACTCTGAAACCTACCAAAAACTTCTGTATGGGTAGGGTAATTTTTCAATTTCGGTCCCAAACAAAAAATATGAATTTTCAGAGGTCACGTGAAAAAATCTTTCGGCGAAAAAAAACGTGCTTCGATTTTTTCGAAAGTAGGCAGGCCTCGCAAAGAAAGGCTGGGGAAACACTGAAGAGAAAATTTGGCTTACGTGTCAACCCAAATATTTGCAGAAGTCTTTAAGTGGTTCAAATATTGAACACAACACGTTATTTTGGAACATAATTTTGAGAAAAAGTACTTAGAAAAAATACCATCGAAAAAACGCAAAATTTTGTTGTCATTTGGGTTGTTTTATGCGTCCAAAACATAAACAATTGATTTGGTGCATTTTCATGACATAATAACTGCAGAAAATGTAGGGATACCCTTAACCGCTATTTTTTAAAATTTTCACCAGGGGCTTTTGTAAAAATTGGGTTTTTAAGGTGTCAATATGAAAGCATAAACAAATCTCATAAATAAATCAGGATTCACCTGTAGTTCAGTGGTAAATTCAAGTGTCTGCTATATTTAGTTTGGAAAATAATATTTTATTTACTTCAAGTACTCTGCGGAACTTTCGTGTTTTGTAACTCCAAGGGTGTAAATATAAAAATAAAACATTTTGGTCTTTATCACGGTTTCGTCAGAACTTTTGAGTCAAATTCCTAGGATCTAAATAAATATATATAGGATCTACAGTAAAGTGTCTTTAGTAGGACGCTTTCTAAGGATTTTAAAAGAACTGTCCTGCGTAAAGTACTCTACTGTTCCGTAAAAATACGCCATGGTACGATACGTATGTAACATATGTATCAAACCAAGGCATATTTTTAAAGTATAGTAAAGTACTTTTCGTAGGGCGGGGGGTGAATATTAAAACATTAACAAAATGATTTATATAAAATTGTATTTAATTTTCTTGTTACAGTAGATTGACTTTAGTAGGAAGTACCCTTCGTACACACTAAAGTCATTCTTCTGTAATGTTTTCTGCACAAAAGGTACTCCCACACTTGACAAAAATGAAAAATTACGTCTGGTAACTATAGAATGCCTTTGTTTTACATTGTTCAACCGAAAATAAGAATCCAAAGTAACCGCAATTAAATTGAAAGGTCACATACTTCACATTCAAATGACCATTGAACAAATTGCGCAGTAATTTAGAGAACTTTATACACAAAGATGGAATCATAAAATTGCATAGGCTATCATACTGCCGGCATTTGGTTCAAGGAGGCGTGCGGGTACTTTTCGAAGCGTATGTATTATTAAAATATGTCCCACAGTTAAAAAATGAATGAATTAGATTACTAGCGGAACAATCCGCAAATCCCAGGAAATATTGACAAAGCTTCAACTTCAGCTCTTCCATATTATAACCAAAGCAAATACTCAATTTGTGATTTAAAAACAACAACATTATCCTATATTTTAAAAATTTAGCTGTTTCTTCATAATAAAGCCCGTTTTATTTCCAAAAAAATAGAAAATGTCAGGACGTTTAAGTATTTTTTTTGAGTAAATTTATTTTACAATTTTTGTAAGGACGTTTGGTATTATGAAAGGACGTTCGGTTTTTCTCGGGATGTTCGAGTATGTTGTGTAATTGGACAAGGAAATTAAAAAAAAACATTTAAAGATGATGAATATTTTTTATTTAACTTGTAGAGTCACTTTAACAATTTGGCAAAGTCCGTTTTTCTTTATTATTTGACTTTAATGCTAGAAAATATTTATTTTAGGCGACTCTACGAGTTAAATAAACGTAATTACTTAACCCCCACCTGTTTGCGATGTTATATTACCCACCTGCAACTGAGTGTTTTAAAACACACTAGTATTTGCTAACTATGATTCATAGTCTATCCCCGACCATCCTCACGTCACCAGCCCAAATTTAAACAAAAAACCGTTATTTTAACCGGTAAAAAATCGGATTTTTGAAAAAATTTTATTTCTTCATTTTAAATTCTGCTCAAGATTTTTTTCTCGTTTAGCTTCAAAAGCAACCATTCAAAGCTTATAAATTCGCCTCGTGCGCTCCCTATCTATAGTCTATGAGTCATAGATAGGGAGCGCACCGGTACGGTCCAATTTCTAAGTTTCTAAACGTCGAAATTAACGAATAACGGGAAGAAAAATTTTAGCAGAATTTAAAGCAAGAATTTGAAAAATAAAAAAATGAATTTTTTGCCGGTGATAATACCGGTTATTTGGTTTAAATTACCGGTTTCACCTTTCGGTAAGCTTCGGTTAAAGTTAGCCAATAGTTTTTTTCGTTGTTCTCCTGGAAATTTGACATCTTATAGTGACCGAAACTGATCCGGGACGTCCTGCGGAAAAAATTTAGAAAAGATTTAGAGTCTTACTTTCGAAATGACGAAAAAAAATTTTCACAAATTTTTTTATTTTCAAAAAGTGGCAAATTTGTTTGTGACAACGGTTCTACTTCTGAAAAATCAGGTAAATGGAATTTTATATGCTAAAAACCGAAATTACTGCTCTAAATGGGCGTTTTAAAAGGTCCATTTATGACCACTAGATGGCCAAAAACTTTTTTTTTGTGCCCGGAATAGTTTATTTCTGAGTCAACAACCCCCGTGAGGTCAAAGAATTTGTATCAACTACTGTAGTTCTTTCGTTAATTTTACCGGTGCGCTCCCTAGTCATAGCGCAGCAGGCAAAAAATCCTAATTGAGATTTTCAGATTAATTTTTATGATGCCTACTTTTGCTGTATTTTCAGGGTTCCAACGCTTGAACAAAGAGATAAATATTTTTTTTTCTAATTAAAAACCGCAAGAGCGTGACCACAACAAAATTTTGATTTAAACAGAATAAATAATTTTTGAATAAGTCTGAAGAAAAATTTTTAGGAATTTGGTGGAAGTATTCACCTATCGAAAATCTTCCGGAAACTTTTCATTTGCCTATCTTAGGTAGAATTTCATGGGCCACAATTTGTTTTTTATGGAAGTTCTTGCGCGCGTTGTGCACCTTCTTAAATCGTCAATTTGTAATTTTGACCGCAATTTACACCACCACGTGGTGTCGGGTACCAAAATAAATAATGTCAAAATATTCATCTCCGTAAGAAACCCTTATAAGTATATTTGTAGATTATTATCTGTTTCCAGTGCTGTTTAGAGTGCATAAAACAAAAAATTGCATCCAAATCATGCATTTCCGGTCTGATGGGCAATTTCTGAAACACACCAAAATTCTTGAAATTAAAAATAAGGGGAACTTTCGGGGGTCTGTTCCGATATTCCGCTGGCAAAAATGATACTTCCCCAAAATATTTTTGTTCTCTGTGTTTTAACACTCAGAAATGCAGGTGTGAGTTAAGCGACACCTAATTTTTGAAAATTTTTGTCAGCTCCCTTATTATTGTCGATAAATCACCGAATGATAACACGCGTTTTCTGAACCAGTCAAATTGTTCAAAATAGGCCTCCTCAGACCTGTAGTTTTATTTGGTAAGTTCACAAGGGAAAAATGTATTTTAATACCTTGGAGTTGATGTAATGCGTATTGGCGCGCCCATTATTTAAACGAGTCATTTTTGATTAGACTGGAATAAGTAAGTGAAAAAAAAATAGTTTCCAGGTTTAATAAATTTGCAAGCAATTTTTTTGAATCTGCGAAAATCCAAAAAAATTACATCTGTATTTAAATTCTCCGTACGAAACTGTCCCGTAAGGACATTATCTAGAGTAAATCTACAAATAAGACCATTTGAACTTGGCCCGATATTTTTACAAAAATAACCCCACTCACGACTAAATGGAATTACTCGAGTTGCCATTCCGTGTAGGTTTTCGTCTATGGAGCTAAGCTAGGCATAATTAGTCATTTTGTATATAAAATCAAAAATGAACTCTTACGCAACCAAAAATAATAGTCTTTTCTTTTAGGTTTTATCCGCCTCGACCAATTCGTATATAATTTTGATCTGAATTTATATTATTTTTACTTAGAATGACTGAAACGGCGTCCTACTGATTTTAAATCGAAATTGAAATTATGACGAAAATTGATGATGAAGAGAAAAAAGAATTTATAGAGATTAGAAGTGACGAAGAAAATGATGTTATTAAAGATAATGGAAGAAGTAATGCCGGAATCTTCTCAAAAAAGTTATATTGGTAAGATTTTTAGTTGTTTTCTATTAAAGAACATTTTGAAAATTTTTCAGTTTTCAAAAAAAATAAACTTTATTGAAATGAATTTTGTAGCCGCAAAAAAGTTTCAAACATTTCCCTAATTTAAGATGTTGAATTTGGCTCAATCAAAATTATGTAACCCGCTCACTCATTTGAGCATCGGAATACCCCTCAGGTCCGTTTTACGATACAGCTGATTTAGCAAAATTTCAGAGAAATCCAGAAACAATGTACGTCAAAATATATTTTGATCTTCTAATCCAAAAAAAAATAGTTATACTTATGAANAAAAGTATTAAGTTTCTGTATAAAATACAAAAGTCTAAACCCCAACAGAATCTAGAAAATGCAAAAAATTACAGTTGACTAGTTTAATCGGGCCTTTTCCCAATTTTGTTAGTGCCCATTTTGGAGTAAAGTACGAAATTTGTAAATTATAACTTAGTTATAATAACTTTTAATGAAAAAATTAGAGCAATGAGAATTGTCCCTCAGATCAACCGGTGATTTAACTTAGATAAATTAGTCTTGAAAATAGCGTGTTCACCATTTAAAACGAACTGTGAAAATACTCGGTAGATTGCTCTGAAACTTCTTGAAGGCAAATAAAATATCTAATTGAAATTAGTTAATTTTGAAAAAAACGATGTGTCATGACATGTCACCTCGAAAGCGCGTCGATACTTTCGACTCGTTAGAGGGCGCGATTAATCGTAGCTAAATAGAATAAAATCGAGCTGAAAATAAAATAAATTTTTTGGACAAAAGTTCATATTTTCAAATGATTTTAATTCTAAAGTGCAACTTATTTATAATTTTACGAATTTCCCTGAAGTTCCCTCAAAGTGCGTTCAACAAGTTAAATTAAAGTTAACTTTTAAACATTTTTCGGGCCTGAAAATAATTTCAAAATTAAAGAAATTTAAATGACGTCCAAAGATACGGGTAAGAACTTATTTCTAAAGATTATGTTGAAAACGAAACTTTAAATAAGCTTGAGAGTTTATGAGATTTGTATCATGCATTATTAAAAAATCTGAAACCATAACTGATAAAATTTTTCTGTGTTTTATTCAAAGAAAAATCTATCAAATCATCATCTTCTTAAAGTTTGACTTAAAATTCGCTTTCGTCTTCGTCTCATAAATTGCCAATTATCTATGGTTTTTTATCAAAAAACCTGCCCAGTTGACTCTCCCTTCTGAAAATTCAGATAATTATCTCGCTAATGAATTAAAAACTTTTTAATATTAATTTTGAATGCGTTTTATTTTACTTTTATAAAATCTGCGCTAAACTCAGAAAAACGAGTGCGCGTATGTTGAATTCGTTTGCGCGTTTTCCAGAACAGGCTAATTGGCACATCCGAACTAAAAAATCTCAGAACAAGCTTTCATAATAATTCATCACTTAACAATTAAAATAAAAAATATATATTTGAATTTTTATTTATGTATAAAAAATGACCAAGCGCGGACATACTAGTAGTGATTTTTCATTTGAGTTTGAAAATGACGAAACACCTTTCATACGAATAGGTCAGTATCACGAAGAGAATATTGATGAAGAACCCCAAGAAGCATCGAGCAATAATCAGAACGAAGAATACTACGACTTAGTTGAAGTTCCTTTTCCAGAAATTGAAAATGAAGTACCTGAAAATCCAGAATTTGTAAATGAAGAACCTGAAAATCGTAAGTTATTGACGGTCAATAATTGAATGCCTTTTTTCTCAGAATTGTCTTGCTAAAGCAAATTTGGATCCGATCAGTAAGCTAAAAAATTTTTTGAATCGGATCTGGCTCGAATCGGTCGACATTTGAAAAAATTGGATCAATCGACTTTTGAAAAAATTGGATCGGTTGACTTTTGAAAAATGAGATCGGGTCGGAATCGGACCCAAAAAATACTGGATCGGACCGGAAAACCGATATCAAGTCTTGAAGTTAAGACCAAAAATAATTTTTATTTGGAAATAAATAAATTTGTGGTGTGAATAATTTTGAAAAGTGATAAAACAGTATCTCAAAGTGCCTTTTAATCGCAAGCCCTTAAGGAAGTGGGTGTCGCATATTTGAGCCTCTTCCGAGGCCATTTCCCGCCAAACTAGCAGAAGTGATATTCAAAAAACATTTGTAAATTATTGATTTATTTATGATTAAATTGAAAAACGTGCGCTAATTTGTTTCTTTTGACGCTATCCGAGTTAAAATTGCACCAACAATCTTAATATGTTGTATTTACGGAAGAAAAAAAAAAATTATTTTACGAGCATTTATCTCTGTTTCTACTTTTTTCAAAATTAAGGCTCAAAATGAAAAGTTTGACATGGCACCCAAGAGACGGCCGATATCATCATTTCAAAAAACCCTATTCCTTGTCGAGCAAGTCTTGTCTTTTCAGATGCATATGAGGTCGTTAACTTATCTCTAAAAGTGGTGGAGGAGATAGCTTTCGCCTGGCCTCCCAAACTGACCCTTTTTTAAACAATATTAAGCAAAGGAAAAGTTACATCGGCCCCAGAGACGCCGACTCAAATTTTCAAAACAAACTCTCTAGTCATTGTCGAACAAGTCTTGTGGCTTTCAGCAAGCAGTAATGAGTCGTATCACTGAGCATCTCTTAAATGTGGTGGGGAGGATAGCTTTTGCCTGAGAGCCTCCCAACTGGACTCATTCTTAAACAATCTCGGGCTAAAAATGAAAAGTTTACATGGCCCCCAAGAGACGAGCCGAAGCAAAAATTCAAAAAAACTCTCTAGTTTATTGTCAAACAAGTTTTTACTTTCAGATTGCTTATGAGTCAACTGTATTCTCTAAAATCGGTGGAGGTGATCGCTTTTGCCATTGAGCCTCCCCAATGACCATTTCAAATTTGGTTTTTTCGCGTTTTTGTCCGCTTGAAAAGTAAACATTTTAAAACAAAAGTGCTTTTGCATGATTTTTAAGCTTCTCCGGAGCCGACACAAAAATCAAGTATAAAAATGATGAACAATTGAAAAGGAGTAGTATCATAACTGCGTGTCTTTTAAGAAGCTTCTTTAATATCGTATGGATCGCTCTAGGTGATCCTGTACAGCATTACTTCTAATCAAAAATTACGCGAAGGTATTCTTTAGTTACAAATGTTTTTTTGGAATTCACTTCTGCTATGTTTGGCGGACAATGCTCGCGAAGATGCAATATGCTACACCCACTGTCCTAATGGGCTTGCGAATTAAAAGGCACTTTTGGATACTGTTCCTATCACTTTCCATAATAATATATCCACACCCACAAATTTATGTATTTCAAATATAAAGTTATTTTTCTGGTCTAACTCAGACTTGATATCGTTTTCCGTTCCGATCAGTTTTTTGTGGTCGATTTCCACTCCTCGATTTCATTTTCAAAGTCAACCGATTCAATTTTTTCAAAGTCATTGATCCAATTTTTTCAAAGGTCCGTACCCATTCGAGCCAGATCCCGGATCTCAAAACATTGTTTAGTTACTGATCGGATCCAAATTTTGCTTGAGCAAGAAATTCTGAGAAAAAAGCATTCAATTATTGAGCCGTTCAATAAACTTACCGATTTTCAGTTCTTCATTTACAAATTCTGGATTTACATGTAACTTCATTTTCAATTTCTGAAAAGACCTTCAACTAAGTTCGTAGTATCTTCGTTGATTATTTGCTCGAGTGCTTTCTTGGTGTTCCGCAATGTCTCTTCAGCTTTGATACGTGACCTATGGGATGAAAGGTTGTTTCGTCATTTTTTCAAGACTTCAAATTTGAGAAAATCACGACAGTATGTCCCGCCTCTCTTCGTCATGCCGCCAATACTTACAGACTTTAGCACAACTATTTCGTCACATACAACTACCCCCTCAATCAAAAAAAAATGGCGACAAAATTTTATACATAAATAAAATTCAACTTATATTTTTATTTAATGTTAAGGATGAACTTATTATGAAAGCTTGTTCTGAGATTTTTTACGTTCGGATGTCCAAATAGCCTTGTTCTTGAAAACGCGCGAATACGAATATCTATTCTCAGCGATACGTCTTCTCAATATTCCTCTCTCCTTGAGCTGTCTACAGATTATTATACACTGTAATCCGATAGACTGTCACTGTCATATTTTCGCCTCTCATACTATCTGTTCTCTGATTAATATCATATACCATTCTCTCATAGATGTGTTTATCTCTTTCTTTATCTATGTTGATCATATAAATCATGACAGTCGTGTTCAAATCCCTTTAATCTATTAGTGCCATCTGGATGTTTTATAAGCTTTCTCTATCTCACATATGTATGCGTATAGTTGTGTGTATTGTTGTATGCACTAGTGTGTGGCACTAACTCGCGTTCGTTTTCAACCATACTCTTTTATGAAAGTAAATTTCTTAACCGATCTTTTTGGACTCATTGAAATTTCTGAAGTTTAAAAATTATTTTCCTAGTATCAGTTATAACTGCTCCTTCATAAACAATACAATGATCATAGCTACTCGTAGCTAACTGCCATACGACAACTCGTCCATAAGATTCGATAATCAACTTCGACGAATCTCACCCACCTCTCCTCCTATTCTAATTTCGCTTTACTCTTCTCTCTCTCTCTTAATCTTATTCACTCCTCACCTCCTTAGTACCGAATGACTCGCTCATCCATCATGAAGTCGTCTAATTTCTACATACAGTTATAAACAGTGTATTATACCACCTCTCAATAATAATCTAATTCAATATAGAATCTTTAATTATGCCTTCAAGAAGTTTACAGAGCAATTACGGAGTATTTAACAGTTCGCTGTGTAAATGTACACGCTATTTTCAAGACTATTTTATTCAGTTAAACCACCGGTTGATGGAGGGAAATTCTCATTCTCGAATTTTTCTATTAAATTATTAAACTAAGTTATAATTTTACAAATTCGACCGTGACTCCCAATGGCACTAAACAAAATTGGGAAAAGGCCGATCTTAAACTAGTCAACTGTAATTTTTGCATTTTCTAGATTCTGTTGGGGTTTAGACTTTTGTCTATTCTATTACCCAGAAAACTTAAATTACTTTTTAAAATGTCATAATACACACTGAACTTAGTTCATAGGTAAAATCAACTTTAGAAATTATAATTTTTAACAGACAATTTTGATATTAAATTCTTATAATGATTAACTTTTTCTATTAAATTAAAGTTTTCTTATCACTTGTCCATACATTAATTATCCCTATTTTATATTAACACTTTAATATTTAACTACCAAAAAGTCAGCTTGTTTTTATTTCTACTTTAAAGGTGGATACAACTGTCTATCCTGTAATACTTAGGAAAATAATAGCATCTGTCCTCTCTGCTGTTCGGCGATTGAAATTGCGATTTTTTCATTTTTGTAACCTTATTGTTCAGATTTTTGTCAATTAATTTTTACTAGAACTTATGGCGAAATGTAAGTAATTTCCTACATAGAACTATAATAAATCAAAAATGTATTAAGACAGGAAAGTTCGCAGGCAGTTTCTCTCGGAAAGTTCGTAATGAATCTAATAATGAGTGTGTTCGGACAGCTAAGCTTCTCATCATCAACTTCTCGCATGCATCATTTCTGCTTATCATTCACGTTTCTTGTATTTCTACGCAGGTTTCAGGCATGTTGTGACATATCAAGGATTGTTATGGTATTTGTGCAAGAGTGGTGGACGAGGTGACAGGTAGAATACAGTGACCTTTCAAAATTGTCGACTTTTTATTGGACACTAACTTTTGTTACCGTTTTACTTTTTCCCAACTCAGTCTTATTAAATTTCATTGATACCGTGATATCTTTCACTATAAGGACCGTCTTTAAAAAAGAAATTTATTAATTTAGTCCGTATGTGAGTTTTTTAGAAAGAGACCACTGACCCTATGTCAGAAGTTTTCTGGGGCATTCTAAAGAGTTGTTTACTTAATTTACTTATAATGCAGAAATTGGAAATCTATAATTGCTTTTCTCTAAGCCGAGTTGCCGCTGCAGATTTCACCAACCCTTTTAGTTTAGTACACTCTTATTCACCACACGCGTGAAAATAACCTTCACTCTAATAGATGACTCCTTACTCCTACGTTATCAGAAACCTGGCCAACTCCCCACACTCATGAAGTAGTCCCAACTACATCTTCTATATTAAGCAAAGTGGTTAAAATATAGGTAGGAGCGCACCGTAAGAATTAACGAAAGACTACATAGTTGATTACAATCCTTGGACCTCACGGGGTTGTAGACTCAGAAAGTAAGACGATCCGGGCACAAAAAAGTTTTTGGCCATCTAGTTCAGAAAATGCGACTTTTTAAAACGCCCATTTAACACAATTTCGCGTCTTGTAGCCATATAAAATTCCATTTACCTGATTTTCAGAGTAGAACCGTGCACAAAAATTGCCACCTTTGACAATAAATAAAATTTTAAAAAATTTTGTGAAAAAATTTTTTTCGCTTCATTTCGAAAGTAAAGACTGACTTAAACTCTTTTCTAAATTTTTTTCCCAGGACGCCTCCCGGATCCAGTCTTCGGTCACTATGATATCAATTCCAGGAGACACGAAAACATTGCTAACTTTACCGTAAGCTTACCGAATGGTGGTTGAAACCGTTTGAAAGTTTAAACCATTAACCGTGTATTATCACCGGCCAAAAAATTCATTTTTTTATTTTCATATTTCTTGCCTTTTAAAATTCTGCACTTAAAATTATTCTTCCCGATTTTCGGTAAATTTCGACGTTTAAACTAGAAATGGACCGTCGTGCGCTCCCTAGAACTATAGAGGCTCAAAACACCGACCACCTACCCTTACATGAAGAATTTTGAAAATTTCACTTCTCAATAAACATATCCTGTGCCTAAAGATACGAAAAAATTTTACTGGTTATATTTGTAATGCACAAGAACACTTCCTTAAAACGATATCCACATTTTATTTGATGTCGTGGTTTCGAAATATTTTTTCCGGAAAGTAAACTTCGGGCGAAACAATAGACTCCCGTAATATTCAATCAAATACCAAATAAATCCGGAATCACCGCAAAATTCTTTGCTGTATTTTTTTAAAGATTTCTTTTTCAGTGTTGCAGTTTGCACGATTTTTCTCGTAAGATGGGTGAACCGATTCTTTAGAAATTCCAAAAATAGCTGTAAAAGTCCATGGTTTTTGTACCTTGCATTTGACGGTCTTCGATTTTTAATGGATTACCACATTCCGTAATTACGTATAATCTTAAATTGTCCGGTCTCGGTCACTGTTGATTATATGAGATCTGTAATTTTTACCTTCGTCTTCAATTTTTTGATCTGTTTATGGGTCAATAATATGACCCCAAAAGGTCAAATTTATAAAAATATCCGTATGGGTCATATTACATTGCTATATGAAAGCAAATGTTCATGGAGATTTCAAAAATATAAAAATTATTTTTTTTGATGAAACTTTGACCCGAATGTCGAACATTGAACTTTGGCACTTACACTTCGAACCTCCGTATGTCGAGATCCGTTAACCCAAGGGATTCATTTTCAGGACCAAAGACACTTGATTTTTAGCGAATCTTCAGTTGTAAGTTATGCAAATGACCCCCAAAAGTTCAATTAGACTAAATATCGCTATGGCGTGCATATGTACATCGCTATCTTAAGGCGGCTTTTTTAGATCATGGATTTAGGTAGTGTCAATGCATCGAATGTTCTCAAAGAGAACATCGCCGATTCCCAAACTTTCCATCTTGGAGCTCACAGGCCAATGAGTTTCGGTACTGCCACACATCATTTTTAGGAAACCAGCATCACGGTAATAACTGGTCAAAATTTATTAAACCGTATTTTCTCGGAACGTGAGGAGATATTCGTTAATTTGCTCACAAAATGGTGGCGCTTGAAAAATTTTTGGCGAACTCCCTGAGGGATCAAATTTTGTTAATATACACATGGGGCAAACTAGAAATGATCATATGGAGGTCATAATTGCATCATCAGGGTATATAAATACAGTTACATTCCAAAAATATTAAAAACAATTTTTTGAAGTAATAGACCCCATTGAATCCAAAAGAACAAGATTTTTAAGCTTTGAAACATAATGGTTCTATTTCTCACGAGAGAAAATATGCAACAAATATTCACCACCAGTGGGCATCAAATTTTGCAAATATAATCTTGGGTCAGATTTGTAATCGAGACCAACGAGGAGTAATCACATAATTGATTTTCTTTGGGTTCGGGAATTTGAAAGAAAATATTTGCTCAATTGATTATTGGCTGAAAATTTCCAATTTTTGTGTATTTGTTGAAATTGTTAAAAAATGAGCCCGAATCGTCCGAATGCCGCTAAAAGTTTTATGTTTTCAATTGTTAAAAAAATGGCCATGGCCGAAAGCCGAAAAGGGGATATATATTTTACATTTAATTTTGTGAAATGAGCCCAAATCAGCTGAAAGGCCGATTAGAAGGATTTTATGTGTTTTTTATTTATTGTTTAATAAAAATTAAACAATATTTTCTATGGAAAATTTTCTAATTTGTCTATATCATTACATACTAAAACTTTCTACGCACCCTTAAACTTTTTCAAATTGGATTACTCTGCCAATCAAACTTGGCCAATTTTGTTCAAGTTTAGTTTTATTTCACCATTCTCAAAATTTTTAAACAATTTGGGGCCCCATTTTTTGACAAATTTGAATCATTCAATACTTTATTGGCATCGTCCAGGTTTGGGCTCATTTTTTATAATTACTCATCTCTAATTTTGAAACATAAAATACCCTTTTATCGCCTTCGGACCGCTTTGGGCTCAATTTTTACCAATTTAAATCAACTATAATCCCGTTTATCGGCTTTGCCGATTTGAGAGCTCATGTTATAACAAATTGGAATACATACTTTTTTAGCGGCCTCGGCCGATTGCTCCTTTTCTAAAATTTCAAAAATACAAATTGAAGCTTCCTATTTGATTCTCACTTTTCACGTAAGATGAATAGATAATTTCTCTTTAAAATTTTGCCATAATCTTCGGTCAATTTGTTTAAAATTGAATAACACGTTATTTAAGAATTCGTATCGAGAATGTTGCCATACATTCCTGGAAAATTGTGAAAGAATATCTCTGTTGTTTTATAACGTAAATCAAGTTCAGTTGATAATTCCCGTTAGAAGGTGGTGTTTGTTTGTCTAAGTACAGAGCCTACGCATGATCAATATTAAGAATAGAACAATCTATGAGGTTAAATTTGAATTTTGCTCTCTCGATCTGAATTCTCAGAAAAAAAACAGAAATTTTCTTCAACGCTGTTTACTACACCCACAACCCCCTTAATAGTTTCAAAGCTATCATCTTCGTTATGATCGTCAATGGGTCGATTACATTCAAATAATTTTCGTTATTTATTATTTTTGGAAACGTTACTAAATTATATTTCTACTGATATTGCAATATGACCCATATGATTCATGTTTGTAGTTGACCCCATTGCATTCATATTACAAAATTTGATCTCAGGTGTTCGCCAAAAATTTTAACCATCTGGTGCAACTATTAACAGATTCTCACCTTCTCGAGAAATACGGGTTTTAAAATTTGACATTTACGGTGATCTTGTTCCTAAAAAAATGAGTGTTTCGCACTCGAACCTTTGCTGTCGGACCCACGTGAATTTTGGGGATGATGTGTCATGCTGAGAACATTCATGCAACTACATCTAAACCATAGCTAAAAAAGCCGCCTTTAATATGCAGTATATTGACGCCATCATATTGTATCTAAATTGACTTTTGGGTATTATTTAACTTGACTGATCTTCGCTTAAATCAATTGTCTTTGTCCTGAAGATAACTCTTGGGGCTCTCCGAAATATCGAGTTTCGAGTTAGTGCAATTCATTGACATTCCGGTCATTTACATCAGAAGTATTTTATATTTTTGAATCNAAACACTTTTAAGGATTTTGGTGCAATTTTTAACTCGGTAGCGTCAAAAGAAAACAAATTAGCGCACTTTCAATTTAAATCATAAATAAATCAATAATTTTTGTTTTCGTTTTTTGGCCGCCGAAAGCAAAATTGCCACCTCCCGAAATTCAGCATTTAATTTGTTCATTTTAGTCCGCTGGGGAAGGTGTGCTGTATCATAACTTCTGTAATAGTAAGTTACGATACTCATCAGAGGCCATGATTTTGGCAAGAACTTGTACCAACCAGGGGTCGGCAGAGTTTGCTCTGCTATGCTCTGCTCTACCGCTCTGCTCTACTTTTTTTAGAGCAGAGCAAACGTTTTGAAAAATCAGGATAGAGCAGAGCAAAAGTTTTGAAAAATCAAGGTAGAGCAGAGCAGAGCAAACGTTTTGAAAAATCAGGGTAGAGCAGAGCAGAGCAAACGTTTTTGAATCAAAATTTTAAGAGCAGAGCCGAATTTCCGAAATGTTTTTTGGTCAAATCCAAAAATTTTAATTTATTCGGAAGCAAACCGATGACAAAATTTTGAATGCAACAAAAATTAAGTTTCTCCCATGTATGGATCTCGAGATACAGCCTCCCACGGTTACTCCCTTAAGAAGATTTTTACTTTGGAAGCTTCACCGTTGAATGTTTTTAATTGTTAAAAAAGTCTGGAGACTCCGGAACGGAGTCCAAAACACGGGCAATTTTTAATTCAAAACAATCAAATACCTATAACTTTTACTTTTATTATTAAGCACATTAAAATTATATATTAAATTGCATTTTGTTGTCTACGTAACACATCGCAGCATTGTTTCTTGTTTGCATTGTTTTCGTTAAAAAGTCGCATTCACTGTAAAAGATCCTCGAATCTTGCAAAAACCCAACTATTTCACAATTGGAACGACTATGACCACCAATTATCAAGACTGAATTAATAAGATAATTTTATGTCAACTTTGAGGGTGAGACAAATTTGAATTATAAATTTTAAGGCAAGTGTCAATTTTTAATGTTTTGAAGAAAATATTTTTCATCAGCTCCAATCTTTTATTATTGAAAGTAATCGGCGGTTACTGATCGCCTCAGAAATTTATTTAGACAAATAATATAGGATATTTTTTAGCTACATACTGTAACATACCATAGTTTTCAAAAGTATATCAAAAAATGATTAATAATAATCTAGCCACGACTATTGTCTTATCTAAAATGTTGCGGTAAAATGTTGAGCGATTTAGCTAAAACATAAAAAATCGAAGATTTGGTTTCTTACAGTATGAAGCCTTTTTACCTGCATTGGCTCCTGGGATAATTCCAACAAGATGAGATGAGCGAGGGGCTCTCATATCTCCGATTTTTCTCCATTTTGGGCTATAAGGCCTCAAAGAATAAATTTCTCGTCGTTGTCTTACACCATCATAAAAAGGGTCGTCAAAAATCAAAATTTAATATAGCAATTAAAACTTGCGGATCTTAGATTGTGAATCACGATTCGTGATAATCTTTTTTGATCCGATCCCTGACCGAAACCACCGAATAGATAAATATCATTCGTTAATACTATCGCTGTCGAATAAGCCAACGGGATCGGCAAGGAAGATAATTGACGAAAATTAGAACCGGATGTTGATAGTAAAACGGTTCGGAGAGCACCATTATTATAACCGCCAAAAACATATAAACCTTTTCGGGTACTGGCTATTAAAGACGGATCAAAAATTGAAGGACGTCGGTTTACATTTACGTAAAGGAAATGCGGATTTTAAAAAGTGCCGAGATATCGTCATACAGTCTCGTCGACGGCTTTTTAACCCTTGGAGGCTCCAAAGCCGATTTTTCGGTCCGTACTTTGAGCGCTCATTAACGCGGAAAAGTAAAGTGCTGGCAACTCTTATTGTTCTCTAGTCCCGAGATTAAGGGAAGACTTAATGGGGTACTCACACGGTTTTTTATTCATGTTAGGGACATAATAACTGCACCAACATAAGCCTCAAGAGAGGCACAAAATGCATTTCTCTCTTATCATAAAAAAATTTCGAGATTTTTCTCAAAAATTTGTCGAGGTGTTTTTCAGATTTTGTTCTAAGTATTTTTTTGAGAAAAAAATACATAAACCTCAATCTTTGATGAAAAATTTCTAAAAATAAGTAAAAAGTGGAGTAGCACCGTTTTTACTTACAGTTTGCAAGTAGCTCAATTTGCAGGGACTTTCGGTACAATCGGATAAAAGGTAAAATTTCTAGAAAACTCCAAAAATTTGGACCTTTCCGGGGGCTTGAAAACCAAAAATGCCATTTTCTATAATAGGAACGAATGTTATGAAAAAAAGTTCCACTAGAAAATTGAGAAGACATTTGCACGTATTATATCAATTTAAAAAAAATTGTATCTCGAATCGTTTTCGAGAAAATTTTCGTTTCAGTTTGGGAAATTTTTCCATTTTCTTGATTCTAGAATAAAAGGGATCAAAAATTCAACCTACGTAAGCAAGATTTGTTCAGTTTTGAGACTATGCGCTTTAAATTGGATGGTACTTACCAGCTCAATACGATGAAATTTTTTTTGTTTCTAGAAATCATGAACAATTGACTTCCGGCTGTTAATCTGCCATTTCTATAATAGGAGCGAGTTTAAAAAAAAGCTTTTGCACAGAAATTGAGAAGACATGTTTTCTCCTAATAATACACAAATTTAAAAAAATGCTATCGAATCGTTTTTGAGAAAACTGAGCTACAAATTCTAAAAATATCATTGAACATTACAGATTTATTATTCTAGAACAAGTCCGATCGAATTTTCGCAAAATATTTCCGATAACTGTCAAACTAGTAGTAATGGTTATTCTTACAAAGTGTAATCAATTTCCATTAAGCCGTTTCCGAGATAAAAGACATTGAAGTCAAAATCAGTGTTCTAGAACTCTCCTCCCACTTTGGCTGTGGTGCTCAAAAAACTCTGTTTTTACTTTGGTCGGAGCAAAGGATAGATCTTCCTTTTAGGCTTTTTCAGATTTCTATAACTTGTTCTGTTTTGTTCTGAGCCGATCTAAAGTCAAACCGATGAGTACCCGCTTAAACTTTAATAGTATATATTCACATTTGACTTTATCAACCCTTTAGAAAAGTGAAATTTAGAAATTGTGCTTCAACCTACGCAATTTTATTGTGAGCAAATGGGAGATCAGAACAAAAACTAATAAAGGAAAAGAGGAATTTGATTTTCTAAAAAGTGACTTCCTGAGAAATCACCTGCAATTTCTGTCTTTAATCTACAAGTGTTTTCCGCAAAAAGAACCTAACCTACGCAATGTATCGAAAATCACCTTTAAAGAAATAAAATTTACTTAGAGCCGCCAGGACTAAATTGAAATGCAGCAGTTTCAGAAAATTTTTTCCTAAAAGTGAATCATTCAGAAGCAACCTGCAATTTCTGGTATCTAATCTGCAGGGGTTTTCGAAAATAGTCCGGAGCCTCCAAGGGTTAAAAACATTTCAGAAAGCCTTTTTAAAGACATACACGGAATACAAGTTGTGTTACACAACCATATTGTATAACCTTAACTCTAGCCTTTCCCAACACACAATTTTGCATTGTTTTTAACCGTGTACACTGGAAAAATTTACCTAAATCTAATCCTTTCAACATAGGAAAATATTTTGTGTACACCTGAAATTAAGGTTATTTATTATTAGGGCATGGCAAAACTTATTGTCGTACAAAAACTAGGGTTAGGTGCAATAAGAATACGTTTCCTGCGGAACCCTACTATTCTCACCTCAACCTTTTTTTTCGTAACCGTGTACACTGGGCACGAGTTAGGCTCTTCAAGTTCATGTGATTTTATATTTTAAACATTTAAGATTATACCTATTACGTGAAATTTTGAGTTGGTGTCTAGTGTACTCATTTGGGTACGCTAAGCACGCCCGTGCTTTCCGTACCCAAACTGGTCTGCATTCCTTTTTCTTATTTAGGTCAATTTGGGTACGGAAAGCACGGGCGTGCTTAGCGTACCCAAATTGGTCTGATTGAAAAATATGTTGTGAAAATGCAACGTCATGATTATGCGTCATAAGGGTGGTTGAGGAATTTCACCGACTGCACTGGAGCACAGTGATAGGCATAATTTATGCCACATAAGTAGGGTCAGTACTGGGAGACTTATCAGACTAAACCCCTCAGTACGGATTCTTTGAGCTTAAATTTCTCAAAAAGAATGATTCCGACAATAAAAAAAATTTTTGGAGCCTCCAAGTGGTCACAAAAAACAACCTTTTGGGCTTTGAAACGCGCTATAAAGGTTGATTTATTATTGATTTTGTTGTTGTTAATATACGGTTAATAAACGGTTAATTTTGCAGATAAGTCTCCCGGTACTGACCCTACTTATGCGGCATAAGTTATGCCTATCACTGTGCTCCAGTGCAGTCGGTGAAATTCCTCAACCACTCTAATGACGCATAATCATAACGTTGCGTTTCCACGACATATTTTTCATTCAGACCAATTTGGGTATGCTAAGCACGCCCGTGCTTTCCGTACCCAAATTGACCTAAATAAAAAAAAGTAATTCAGACCAATTTTGGTACGGAAAGCATAGTGAGGACAAAAAAAGTCGATTGGCCAATTTGGGTACGGAAAGCACGACCCCGAAATTTTACATTAATATTGAAGTACAGCCCAATAAAATTTTCTGTTTAAAAATATTGTTTTTGTAAAAAAAACTTAATCTTGGTAAATCATATCCCTTTATCACACTTTTGTTAATATCCCGGCCCTAAATTTTTTCTGCCATAGTTCCAGAGTTAAGTTTTGAGGTCATTCCCGGAATTAACCCTATAGTCATCAATGTATCAAAAAATACACCGATTGACTTTTCAAAAATTTCCGACTATTAAAAAAAAAAATCATACGCATCGTAGCCCCAAACTGGAGTCCTCGGCCCCACACAAAGTGTTTACAGAGTTCCAAAAAAACAATTGTTTTTTGGAAATCGCTGGTTAAGTTGGTTTAAAATCGTGAAATTCGTTATGAAAACACATTTTTGCAATTTTTGGGGTCAAAGTTAGAAACAAAAAATGTAAAAAATTTTAACGTTGTTTTGAAATCTTTCATAAAAAATGCTTGAAAACGCCTCACTTCAATTTTTCGTCTTAACGAGATAGTGCTTTTTCTTGGTAATAACTTACTTGTATCATATCCCTTTCACACTTTTGTAAATATCCCGGCCCTACTACTTTAAAAAACACACTACGTTTCTAACAGGGCCCGGGATATTAACAAACCAGGTGTGAATATGGGATATGGCTCGATTTTAATGGCTCGATTTATATGGCTCCGATGTTAAGAATGGCAGCTTAGATGGCAGAAATCAGTTTTGGGTACAGATCACTTTAAAGTCACGAGTTAACTAGAGTATAAGTTAATTATTTTTATTAATTATTATTGAAAAATTAGTTACAAATCAGGAAAAGAGTACAGTCAGAAGTACTTAAAACCAGTTGATCGCCATTTGAAACCTAATTTTAAATCAAAAAAATTAATTCAAATTTTGGAATTTAAGATTTCATTTCGGCTTTTATTGATATCCAAATGTGATTTATGAATTTTGGTTTCGCACTTCAATTTCGGAACTTTTCAAGAAAAAGTTTAAACAGTTTTTGCCTTTCTAGTGTTCAATAGCACTAAAAAATAACTAGTGATTTTTTAACTATATATTAAAGATTTTTTGATTAACTGTGAGCAGTTTCATGGTCCCATTGTTCAAAAACCTGGATATAAATCGAACTTGATCGGATCGGAGGTTGAAAAAATTTGATCGAAAGAAAAAAGTCTCGGATCCGATGCAGGTTATGCCGTACCCCGAAATTTAAATTTTTGTTCGGATCCTTAAGCTATGAAGTTAGATTCTAGAAATCTCATAATTTTATAAAAATGTTGATCCACATAGGTTTTCCAAATGGCGATTAACTTTTATCATGACTTCTAAAATAATCATAACTACACTGTACTTCTTTCCTGATTTTGTTGACTAAATATTTAATAATACTTAATAAATAATTAAGCTTATACTCTAATGAAAACGTAACAAATTGTATATGACATACAGTATTTCTGAGTCTCTTAACGCCGACTCGATTGGGTCAATAATAAAAAAAAATTCAATCCCCGATGAAGTATTCCTTCATAAATTTTCTGACTAAATAAAAATAATGCGAAATTGAACGAAGAGTCAAAAGATTTAGTCGAGAATTAATTTTGATTACAGTGCTCGGTTTTGGGCCTTATAAAATGAGACGCAGTAATGATGCTGAATCATTTCAAATTTGAAATTCACGCATGAATGACAAATTAAAATTCATTTTATCTTTTTAAATTTAATTTCTAATAAAGATAGCAGTCCTTACATTTTATGTTTGAAAAGTGTCAATGAATCTCAAGTCCGAGCAAGTAACTGACTTGTGGTTCGTCACTTATTGATAAGCGACAAAATAAAAAATTGATTTGCGAACTATATTTTTTTTTTGAAAACCTCAATACTAATCCATATTAATTTCCTCACTTAACGGAAAATATTCTTTTTTTCTTTACAAGAGAGAATTTGAAGCAATTTCAGCCAGCACATAATAGTTGCTTTAGTCTGCTCTCAGCACTCATAACTTCCGCCAACGGTGGTCTGATGAGTCGATCTAAATCGAAATAAGGCAGTTTTGTTACACGTGCCTAGACACACAGGGTCATCAAAGGGATTATAAATTATGGCATTTGGATTAATTCAAACAAGAAAGTTTTGTTTACGCACTTAGGCACTTATTTCCTCGCTATCGAAATGAATTAGCGATATTTGTAACTTAAATACTTATTATCAAATTTTAGAATATTAGCAGAAATAGAAAAGCTCCAAATTAGTACGTAAATGGCATTTTAAATGTAATAATTACGAAGCTTTTCCCATTTCGATGATTACTTTAAAAAACTTCATCATCGTATTCCAATAACATAGTCTATGTAGACTAGTAGAACCAACTTTTTTATCTAATAACGAGGCTGTCAATCAGGCCGCTGTATCTTACTGGAGAACGATTTGAAATATAGGAATTTCAAAAGAGATTTTTTTGGGTCTTTTTAAGACTTCGGATTTGTTTGGTTTTTTCATTTTTTTTGAGATTTTACAGGTCGTCACAAAAACCGAAAGTGCGCCACTCAAAAATATCAAAATCAGAATTTTGCCGTGCCTAGTTTACAGTGGTTGTAAAAGGGATATGCCCGGACCGGATTTCTATCCCCATCCCCATTTTTTTGCATAATTTTTACTTAAACTAACGCAGAAAGGGGATGTAAAACCCAGACGCAAAAGTCCATTCTCTTTTACAATCAATGGTTACACTGAATATCTAACATAAAATATCGTCAAATTTTTTAGTGTTCCACAATACGATTTCCTAAAGTAATTCGTCCATATAAGTAAAGTTGACCAATATTTTATAAAAATCGTAAAAATCATAGTACCAAAAATGGTCGATATTTTTCTAGATACTCAGTGGTTAGGTAGGCATCTGGTTTATCCTGCTTAAATATCTTGGGCAAATTTATGCTCAAATCGAAGGCGAGCATTGTAGGATATTTAAATTTTATTTTTAACCACGGAGTCCAAGAAAATTGAAGGTATTCGGAATTTAAAATGATGTCAACATAAAATATTCGACGATTTTGGAGTTACTCATAATATCGATTTTTCTAAAAATGGTCAATTATAATACATAATAATAATCGACCATTTTTTTAAGGAAATTCGTATCATTGTAATTGCCAAAATGGTCGAATTTTGTATTTCATAATTCAAAAACTCAACAGAATTTTTGTTTTCGGCATCTCCGTGGGTCCTAAAAGTAAATTTAATATTCTGATAATGCTCGCTTGTTTCTGAGCAAAATTGCCTTCCAGGAGATTTTCGAAGCACGTATGCGTCATTAATCGATTTTCTGTAAAATAATTGATCGCTGAGAAACTACGGTGAATTCGTTTCTTTATAAATAATTCTTTATGGTTTCTTAACGTATATAAAGAGTCGTAATGTCGCGATAGTCTTTATGTATGTAAGAGGTGATGTTGGGATATCGTATATAACCGAAGCGACCAGTTTACCAAATTCCAATACATAAAATTTGAATTATTTTCAAAAATTTGCGCAACATCGTCGAGACTTTCAATTGTGGGTATATTGATAATATTAGTGGTCTCTTAGAACTTTGCATTAATTCAAAAATAAAATGGTTCACTTAGACATATGGATTAAAGGCCCTCGATTGACATATCGTGACTATTTGACTGTTAGCAACAACGCGGGATATCTAGCACCCAATCAAAACCCTTGATTGGCAGAAAATAGGCCGATTTCAAGGTCCAGATTTCGGCAGAGTTCCAAATCGGATCCGCATTTTTACCAATAGTCACGATTTGTTTTGGGTAACCTGAAGTCTAGTCCCCTTTCTGGTTTTACAAGAAACTTTGCCTTTTTTTAATTCATATCCATGAGTAAGCTTGAATGAATGAGTTAAAATTTGACAAAAATCTCCAATGGTTTAATTTCAACTAACAAATCAGAACCTTAACTCGTAGACCGATTTCCGGCACGTAGTGACCATGTCACCATTAACATCGCATTTTAACGACGCTAACATTTAATGACAAGACCAGTTATAAGTTATCGATAAACTTTAATGATGAAATGAGTTTGTGCGTTTTTTTATTGGAAAATTTTTACTGTAATACAGTCTTATTTTTTTGGCAAAAATTTTTAAAATCACAAAATTAAACCTTTTCATCGTGATCAGAAAAAAATCTAAGCTTTTTCCCCAATACACTATAGCGCCAAAAATGATCACGTGACCCGTATCATTAAGGAATAAGGTGGTAAAAGTAGTACTGTTTTTTCAAAAATTGCTTAAATCAATTTTGACAAGAGTGAAGTTGGTTCCTATAGAAAGTTTTAAGACTTTTTTACATTACACTCAAGTCGCAAAACGATCACGTGACGCTTCAAATTAATTTAAATGAGGTTTTGGCCTAGTACCCAAGTACTCAAATACGCCGAAAAGTTTTGAGGACCTAATCCATCACCTAATTTAAAGAGTTTGAACAAATAATATTTTCCAAAACACGTCACGTGATCTTCATTTTTCAATTGAATAAGGATTTATTTATGACATATTTTAAACTTTATTTTTGGATTATTCGTCACGTGATTTCTTCAGACTTTCCTGTAATGAGAAAAAGTTCTTAAAAACTGTTTGAAGTTGACCTGGAATTTTTTTGACGTAATTTGAGAGTACTTTTTCAAAAATTACTGTACAATTGGTTACCATATATTTTTTTCAAAAGTACTCAAATCAATGCGAAAGACCTCCTCAAAGAATCGTAACGAATTTCTAAGACTCTAAAATGCCATTACAGTATGGCCTCGCAGTTTAAATAGACCCAGATCTCCAGAAGCCTATAGTCTTTTCGAAATGCTGATTGACATAAGAAATGCGTATGGCGAGAGAGACAGGTGAAGAAAAAATGAATAATTAACCGATTGCGTTTTTTTAATTTCAAGATTTCTGTTTGTATTTTTGTGAAAAATTGGCCCTCCGTTAGAATAGAGCACTCTAGAAGCCAAAACTTCCCGAAAAAATTAATTAACTTAGAATCAAAAAAAGGTTTGCGAGTCCGCGTAGTGCGTGACCTTCGTCTCTGGTTGTAGAACAACAAATGATATTAAACAAATTTCAGAAGTCAATTCTACGAGAGAATGTTTGGATTGAAAACATATAATAAATTGTTAAATGGAACTAGAGAAAACCCTTTGAAAGTTAACTAAAACAGTAGTTCAAAATATAAATAAAACGTTGGAAATTCGTATGATTATTGCACTGCCTGCCGTCACGGGGTACATTTCGCGAATTTTTTTTCTCATCCCCATTAAAATGCCCTTTTTGTTCATCGGAATTTTTTTAATTTTTTTTTAATTTATTGCAAATGGCTGATATCATTTTAAGCTATTGAAAAATGTATGTTGATAATGAAACTTTGCTTATATGGCCTCGATCTATCGAATGGTCACAGTTGCGGAAATCGAGTCTGGGTACAGATTCAGTCTAAAGTCTACGAAGTTAAAATAGAAAAATTTCAAAATAATTTCATTCGTGGCCGTCACGAAATTTTCACAAAAAAATAATTCGAGAAATAATATTTTGATTTAATAAGTTATTTTCAATACAATTTTCAAGTAAAAACTAGGAAAACGACTGATGCCAAAAAGGTTTGAAGATACCAAATCGAAAAATAAGAAGCAAAAAGCCATCGAATTGCCGGTTGTTCATTCGAGACTGAAAAATAGACTTACAGAAAGTAACATTTCAATTTAATTATATTTTTCTGTAGTTTTGGTGTTCGAACTTTCAATTATATTTTGTAATTCGTAATAAGTCCCATTTTATCGATTTGTCTATATTTCTATAATATTGATAAAAGTGTTATTTGCATGCAACTTATTTTTGTACGTTAAAATACTTAAGTAATCACTAAACTAAATACTTGTAAATGATTCCTTATTATCGTACAACGTTGAAAAAATTTAACGAAATCGGCTGAAAAATTCCTGAAGATCACGGTGCAAAGCAGTGGTTTAGGGCAAAAAAGGTTTTCAAAAAACAAAGTGCAATTTCTGAATGAAGCTGTCTTTTATAACACTTGTCCTCACAAATTGTGAGTCACCAATATCTGCACAAAAAAATGTACAGCTGATTGGTCAATTAATTTTCGAACAATTCTGAACCTTTATTGACCCTTTTTTAACTAAAAATGACCGAAACAAAGGTAGCTCAATTTTGACCGTAAATAGCTCATATTTGAGTCAAAATATGTGAACTGTGTACGAACAAATAAAATTTCAAGGCTGCTGTCAGGCTGCCCTCAAAACGCTAAATTGTAAAATAAGTATTTTGCAAGAAAAATAGGATATTTAATTCGTCCAAATTTTGAAAAAACCATCGAATTTTATTAGGTTTAAAATTTTGACGCCATAAGTCCGATTCCCCGATTGATTAACATTCAAAATAATGAAACGCTCATTTTCCGGCTTAAACTTTCATGTAACTTTTTAATTAAATTTTGTATAATTTTGAAATATACTATCCCGCGACATAAAAAACCGACAAACTTTTCTAATACTATGTGAGGAACAACAGGGCCTACCGAGGCAATAAGGCGCATCCTACACATAAGGAAGTTTGTCTGTTAATCTTTGCCAGAACATTTTTTTCTGGCCGTTTTAACCCGGTTTGTTATATGGATTAAAGGGGGTAGCAGCGATCGTGTCCAGATTGGAGCCAATTTAACTACGAAAAAATAATTAGTTGGTTTATTTGTTGTGCTTATTATCGTTAGCTGAACCAGAAAAATTTGTATAAAGCTTCATTAAAAATCATTTATCGATTTTAAGGAAAGATTTGAGTTCGAACTTATAATTTTAAATTAGTAAATTTTCGAAAAAAAAATTCGAAGCATACCAAAAATTTCACTCATTTTTGTCCAAAATCTTTTCGGATTTTGTTTCTGAAAATCTGTGAATAAAAACGGCAAAAAACTACTTTAACTTTTTCCATGCATGTCTACATATTTTTGACCGATGTTTAAAAAAATCATAAAATGTTTATTTGTCATTTTTTTTGTCGACTGTCATAAAAATATAATGAAAATTTCCGCAAAAATCAAGTCCAAATTTTTATTAGAGTCTTTTGGAATCTCTAATAAAAAAATCAGGCCGAAGTACTTGTGAAATTTCTTTAAAGTATCTATTGATTCCGTATTTCAACAGATGCAAGTGCAAGCGAAATATCGTTTGTGAACTACTGATGAAATTTACAACCTTGCTTGTGACACCGGTTTGTGCCATTTGCACGCCCAATTTAAATTAAATTTATTTTTGCGAAAAAATCTCAATGAAATTTCGGGTGTTATTAGGCGTTCCATTTCTTATCAAAAGTAAGGACATTTATAATATTTAAAACGCGCATTGAAGATCAATTTTTATTCCTCAAAAGCTGTTGTTTCGCAATTTTTCAGCAAAATAAAACTTCAATATAGATGAAAAAGTTTTTTCATGTGATAATCATTCACCCCACTTATTAGCGGATAACACCCGAAAATGCCTGAAGTTTATAAATACTTGTCTTAAATAAACATTCCTTACATCGGTTTTAGTTGGGAAATGGAGTTCCAAATGAAAAGGTGGTTTTTGATATTTTTACAGATAAAGCTAGTTATGTTAAAAAATTTAACATATAAACGTTTTGCCAAGAATGGCACACTTTTATTGAAGATAAAAATAAAATATTAAATTTAACATTTTCTTCTTTCATATATCACTCAGAAAAAATGTACTAATCTGCCACAGATCGCTGCTACCCTCTTTAAGGGCTCTAAGTTGACAGATCTTGACTATCTGAATCATGCATACAACGCAGGATAACAAGCACCCAACCAAACTCGGAATTGCAGAATAGGACATTTCATAGGTCAGCTTTGAGCCGATCTAACCAATCAAATGCTCGATTCCGCACTTGTCAAATAGTCACGATCTGTCGGCTAAGGAAATGATTAAAAATGCGACAGTTATCCTTCCACCTTGAAAAACCAAAAATGATATCAAGTTGGTACCATAAAAATATTAACGATCCGCCAAATCACTGAGAAGTATTTTTGACTAGCAAGGAACCACACAACAGTTTTTTTCGAGCTTGAAAATATAGACTGAGTTGACTTGACATGACATAAATATGCATAACCTCTTTTGTAATCCATGTCGTAACGTTTGAAGTCGTTTATAAGAATCGCATAAAAGAAACTTTATAAAAAAATAGATGACTATTTCATAATGGGCCGAAGTTGAACGAGCGTTACAGGAAAGTTTTTGTTTGATTAAAAAGAATATATCATATGGTCACATTTCTAGTTACCCTTACTTATTTTAATCAAACAGAAAACTTATCTCCATTAGGAGAGCATTGAAATAAACAAAGGGGTACGATTCAAAAAAATATTTTGTGAAATTTCGGAACCAGACTTAATCGGTAAAAAAAAATAACAATGCAGCTGTGTCTCAAATCTCTAGTCGCCCGCTTAGTGGTCGCTGATTCCACTGAATGAATGCCTCTAAATCTATGTCCTCCTTGAAATACACATCATATGACCTCAATTTTTTGCCCGATGCCTTTTATCAAAATTGACTATTAAAATCGCATCGAGAATAAACATTTTTCTAGTGAACTACAGTAGATAAACCTCACCACATAATTTAAATAGGTTCAATTTAAAAGTCACCGAATCGCTTTGAAAATACCATCTAAAGGCTTTTCTCGTATTCGACTTTCCTATGATGATATAAGCAACTAATGGGCCAGGGTAGGGTTCGACCGGGAAAATTTTAACCTTTAAACGACTGAATTCAACTAAAAACACAGACACCCAAAAATTCTCATGTAGAATCAACAAACTTAAAAAAAATCGAACAAAAAAAAAATTTTCACGAGAGAAATTTTGCGGGGAAATTCATGGTTTTTATGTTTAAATTGCCAATTTTTCATATTGCACGACCCTTGCGCAAATCTAAGATTATTTTCATCTTAAAATAGCTAAATCCGGACCAGAAGAAACAATAAATTGTTTTGATCTGTTTTGGACAAACAATTCCCCGCCTACGCAAATTTCCCAACAGTAAAATTTTTCCTCAACTAACCAATATTTTTTAAATTATTCGAAAATTTTTTTATTTCTATCTTCAGTTAAATTTTCGTTGGCGGTCAACGCTCTTGCCATTTTTAATTGAAAAAATCTATATTTATGACGGTTTTTATCAAGTTTGAAGCCCACAATTTTTTTTTTATCATTTGGTCATTTCATTCGGTAACGATAACCGTGTGAGGTTCCAAAAGAACGCTCAGAAAAACACCGGTCCGAACCACGTACCCATGGGTCAATTAATGTACACGAGGGGTATAAAGAACAAAAAGTAGCTTTGCCCCTCTAGCGTCTCGCGTGTAAATTATTGACTCATAATTAAAAACGACTTAATTGGTAGATAAAAATGACACGATGGTCCGGTTTAATTCAAGTCTTGGCTTTCAAATGAATTTAACAATCTTGCAGACGAGTCAAACGATCCGGCCAATCAAAACCCTGAATTAAAGAATAGCCGATGAAATCGGCTAAAATTTGAACATATCAGCTTGTTTTTTTTAGGCAAACCATTTTATATAATTGACTTGTTGAAAATCGACTTATCCCGATTTAAATTCTTAGATATGTTCAAACTGGGCACAACTATCAGAGAAAATAAATAAATGTTATTATAATATGTGTTCCGATCAGAACCATTGTTTCCACATTATAACAAAAACCTGATAATTAAAACATTTTAGTATCTCAGAAAAAAATCAAAAAAATATCCGATTCGGACTTTTTTATTTTCCTTATTCACTCAATATTTTTGCTCAGACGATTTAAGGGTGTTCCATACCGCAATAATTTTAGGGTTTCTTCGATAGCCAATTGGTCGAAACTACAAATCGACTGGACCAATATTTTACCTTTCTTTGATATATATTTAAACAAAAATTTTGCATCCTAAAAACAATCGAAAATTACGGATGGCTTTTCGATCCAATCAGAAAACGTGCTTAGCAAAAGTGATTCATTATTTTTTTAAATTGTATCTCTCCCTGAGGTTTTCAAAGGTTCAAAGCAATGATTCATGATTCACATTAACCGGACAAAACGTGAGGCAGACCGATATGAAGAGTTATTGGAAAAGTTCTTCTGATTTGGGTTTCAGACATCACCAAAAAAGCAGTATTGTGACCTATATAACTAGTGGCAAAATAACAGTTTTTTGTGATTCTGAAGCCAAATTCAAAGAACTTTTCAAAAAACTCTCACACTATTGGTCTGCTTCACGTTTTGTCCGGTTAATTTGATCATGAATCATTGTTGAACCTTGAAACCACTCAGGCAGGAGATACATTTGAAAAAAAATAATTCCGTCACTTTGTAAGCCTCGTTTTCTGAATTGGACGAGCCATCCCGTCACTTTCGATTTTATTTAGGGTGCAAGATTCTGTTAAAATACAGGGTGTAAGGTTTTTTCCCTCTCTTTTCCAAATTGGAATAGACTTAGTTCCTGCAGTTTTGATTGGTTGATCTGAGAAAGACGGCGGTTTTTTGCCACAAATTAATCGTTCCTCATTAGCGTTCTCATCGCTCTCCAAATTGGAAAAACAGAAGGGAAAATCTTACACTTGTATATCAAATAGAGGTAAAAGTGTACATATGATGGTAAATTTGCCGAAATTGGCTATTAAAAACTCTTTAAAAATAGTCGTTTTCAAAAACCCACACGAATAATATGAAAAATTGGTGGCCAAAAACTAGCTAATATATTCAAGGAGCACGCCGTTATTGATATAGAATCATTCAAAATATTCAGGATCTTATTTTTACATTCACAGCTTTACATATCGACGACTAACTACCTTAAAAATTATCGACTCCTATTAGATTTTTGAGCAATATCAGTGAAAATTTATCACATAACTTATGTGATCATAAGCAACACTTTGTTCGTTGAAGCCATGATGAGATTATTCTCTCACCTTAAAAAAAAGCGGATCTTTAATATATATCACATTTAATCATCTGTTTTTAAAGTATTTCGTTTTAAAGACCAAGTGGTCTCTTAGACACTTAGAATAAACAATACTCCTTTAAATATAATTAAATTGGCATCACACACCTCTTTAGGTGATACATATGGCCATATTCTTACAGGTTATGAGACGACCCCGTGAAAAAAACATGAAGTCAGTAGGGTTTGTTAATTGAAATACAGTTAGTTGGGCTGAATAAGACGTCCAGTTATTGCAACATCTGCAAAAAGTTCATCGAACCATATTTTTGAATGTTTTTGAATAACAAATTTCGTAAACCAAAAACTCAATATTGGTTACGAATGGTCTGAAATCCCTGACGTTTTTTGTAATTTTTCTAACCAAACCCAATTTACAATAATGTAATTCATAACCTGAGTTTCCATATTAAAAACAAATGGAAATGATGCTTAATTGTTAGCGCGACTCCTATCCTCCCATTGTGCATCATTCAATAATAACTATTTATCTGGCGAGGGTTTAATCTGTAATCTATTACGGTCCTTGCCGAAGACTTTCGTGCCACTTTTTTAGCCAAAATTTTATTATAATTAGGCTTTTGAAAACGACTCTCCGATTAATTATTTTAGATCAGGGGTCGGCATAACTTTTGAAAAAACCTGATCGGATCGAATCTGATCGGATCGACAATTTTCAAAAACCGAATCGATCGAATCTGATCGGATCAACAATTTCAAAAACCTGATCGGATCGACAATTTGAAATACCTATCGGATCGAACTTGATCGGATCGACAATTTCAAAAACCTGATCGGATCGAACTTGATCCGGATCGACATTTTCAATAAACCTGATCGGATGCATCGACTTGATCGGATCGACGATTTAAAAACCTGATCGGATTGAACTTGACGGGATACAATTTCAAAAACCTGATCGGATCGAACTTGATCGGGATCGACAATTTGAAAAAAAACCTGATCGGATCGACACCCTGATCGATCGACAAATTTCAAAAACCTGATCGGATCGAACAATTTGAAAAACCTGATCGATTCGGATCCAAAAAAGTCGATCCGATCCGATCAAGTTCGATCCGATTCAGGTTAGCCTGACCCCTGATTTAGATAGCTCCAAACTGGAGCACAATATATTTAGTGAATAAAAAATAAAAACAAGTTGGTC
The DNA here is from genome assembly GCA_004367855.1 of Oikopleura vanhoeffeni. Taxonomy (NCBI): domain Eukaryota; kingdom Metazoa; phylum Chordata; class Appendicularia; order Copelata; family Oikopleuridae; genus Oikopleura; species Oikopleura vanhoeffeni. The sequence goes on from SCLH01000492.1 coordinate 61,950, forward strand.
CGAACTCGGACCATTTTTTTATATTTTCTTCTGCAGATACTGAAATTCTTTAATTGCATTTTTTGCCAACAAAAATGGAACCTATGGTCTGCGTCGGATATTTTTTTTTTGTAATTTATATCCATCTAAATATTTTGTGCTCGATTTGAGCTATCTAAAACTTTATCGGATGAGTCGTTTTCCGAAAAGCCGATGTATATACACAGTTTGGCTTGGAAAAAGTGGATTAATATGGTCGTAGGAGGCTCTTTCCAAAAACGATTGAAGATCTCAAGAAAAGGCGTTAAAAATGTACATTTTTTTCAAATAACATCTTTTGATCGAAACTGTTTTATCTACTGAAGTAAACCAAAAAGTTTTAAATATGTCAGAATTACCCACTGAGATTTATCGTGGATTAGGACGCGTGGGTTTATTCATCCTCGTCAGCAAAAATGGTCGCTGCGAAATCACTGATTTTAATGACTTGGTAAATATACAAGTTTGATGGACGAATCTCTTCGGACTGATTTCTATTGGACAAGGTTCTAACATTTAAAAATCAAAGCTTTGTAGCAGATACTATCTGCCAGATAATTTCATGCCGACCAAATTGTTGCAACTTTTAATGATTCTAATGTCAAATTTGAAACTTCTTTAACTGAATGTTCTTTCAAATCTTACAAAAATTTATGAAGTAATTTTTGTGGTTAAATTTAACCACCAAATAAAAAATACACCAAACAAAAACTGAGATTCGTAATAAAACATATTAAGCAATTATGGGCGCTACTATGTATCAAAGGTCTCGAGGTGCAAAATAAAAATGTCATTGATTTAGCTTTCTGGAACCGATGTTGTACATAATTCATTCTCAAAAAAAAATAGTTGTGATGAAAGTCGTCAGAAAGTCAACGCTTGGTTTGTTGGTTGTATTTTCACACTTGAATAGCAATCAACTTTACATTTTCTCGTTGATGTTCATATCGATTAAGGGGCCTCCTGTTCTATAATTCGCCTTTTTAAACCGACTCAGTCCGATTCGGCGGACTCATTTTTGCTTTTTATTTAATTATTAAACTTAATATTTGTGCCCAGTTGAGCTTATCTAAAGACTGAATAGGATGAGTCGTTTTCAAAAAGCCGATATTGTATGAAAATTTTTGCTAAAAAAGTGGGTAATAATGTGCGAAGAGGCCCCCATAATCGATATCTGAAAAGGTGATCCAAGCCTCCTTCTTTCGGCGGTGGCGTTTGAACTTATGTTTTGTACTGTCCAAAGTAGTGATATCTGGTGCTCCCATTGATCAATAGGCGTGTCAAACGCGAACACGAAAGTCGAGGCCTAGGAATCCAAATCTTTGATATGCTGTGATAAACAATTAGATCATTTATCACCCTAATCAAGTCACGATACGATCTTAACGATTTTAATTTGGAATAGTTTTTTCACATGTGATAATGGAGCTTTGTGGCAGATACTATCTGCCCGATAAATTGATGCGTATCAAATTTGAACTTTTAGGGATTACGCAATTTAGATTTTGAACTGTTTTTTCGAATTCAGCATAACAGATGTTTTTAGCTTGATGGGTGCAAAAAATAGAAATGTTCCGTTTTGTAAGCTGAATACAATCTGCTATTAAACCAGGTTCCAGATTCCTAATGTCTTATGCTTAAAGCATTCTAACTTAATGCCTTAACCCTTGTGAGCACAGAGCCACAATTTGCTCCAAAAGCATACCTAAAAATCTTGAAAAAAGACAAAAACTGGATCGAGGAACTTTTGTTTCAAAACTACATTAATAAAAGAATTTAGATCGGTTTCAAGCCAAATAATTTGAATTTTTTTTCGAATGTTTTGTTCAAGCATACGGAGAGTTGATGTTATCAGGATTTTGAGCCTATGTTTCACTTCCGGAAAAATTATTTCGGAACTCGACACAAAATCAAATGTGAGACTAGCCAGTTTTTTAGGAAAGTGTTTGTGCATGCATAAAGTTGAAATAAAAATTAATTGGTATCATAGGGGCAACATTTTTTCCTTAGGAAGTGAAATATCTAAATTTCAACTAGAAGTATCGAATCATAAAAAAAATTTAGTTATTATAAAATGTAAATTTACCAATCAAACATTGTCCCACAGTTGTACTCCATTACCAATATTACTGAAAATAATAAAAAAAAAATGCCATTATCTGGCTTTTATAAGGGAAAAATAAAAAATTTTCATCAAAAATCATGATTTGTCAATCAATAATTTTGACTATTTATAATTACTTTTGATTTATAAGAATATACATCAAAGCGGACAAAACTTTGACGTAGGCCAGATTCTTTGCATTGTTTTCTACAGAGATAAAAATGGTAGAGACCACTGTGACCGTGGTATCACGTGCTAAGGTACACCTTGCCTTTTTTCTCACTGAGTTTTTCTAAGAACTCAAAATTTAAAGTTCGCAGAATATAAAATGTCGAATGCAAAATATGACTTATCAACTTCCTTATGCAGGACAAAATAAAATTCCAACTGCCTTAAGCTTTTCCTGTGCAACAACATTCAAAGTAGAGCCACAATTGTGGCTCTGGTGTTGGCGGAACTTTTTTTATATGCTCACAAGGGTTAAGCAATGCACAAGTAATTTGAGTAAGGAAATTTTAGGAACGAAACAAAATTTATAATTAATGTATTTCCCACGAGGTGACGAAGTTTTATCGATTTTTTATCAATTTCAAATTATCACGTTTCTAATTAAGGAGGTACCGACGGAAGGTCTAATAACTCGAGATATACACATGCTACGAAGCTAATTTTTGCGTGCATTCCAAAATTTTGTTGTCGATTTCATACAAAAAAATTAATGTTGGGACAACAATTTTTTCAAGAAATTTGAATTCTCTTTATGCTGTGTATTTTATGCTGTCATTTTTGAACCTGTTCTTGCGTCCAAAAACTATAATTTTTCTTTGGCATTGGGTAGCCAAGAATTACAAATTTCAATTTTTGAGAAAAAAAGTTAAAAATTGACTCAAAAAAATGGAATCTGGATAGACGCAATCGAAACTTTGAACATCTCGCAATTGGAAAACCAAACGATTATTTTAAAAACAAACGCCATATTAACTGTAGCACACAATTTTGTAATAAGTGCTTTTTTTTTGGAAAAAAAATTGATATCAGTTCTGCCAAATGATAATTGAGTAAGTTTGAAGAATCACCGAAAACATCAATTTAACATGTGATTTTTGTCGATTTTGAGCAAATAGACCGAAAATTCATTTCCAATTCAATATTGCTTTCGTGAATACCATTAATATCGGCCGGAAGAAAAATCAAAAAATTTTTGACATCTCATTCTCTAAATAAAAATGATACGAATCAAGTCAAGAAAACCAGTTTTTCAACCAGGTTCAACGACCGGTAACGAATCATACAAAAACCTTTTAAATACATTTTTGAAAAAATTTTAGACAAATATTTAACTATATTCCAGCATTGTCCTGTATGCAGGCCTATCCGTTCGAACCAGGGGCCGATGTTTCAAAAAAAATAAACGGTGACCCGCCTTAAGGCCAAGCAGATTTTTTTTTATTGTTTTGCTCACCTTGAAAACTGTAGTTTAGTCCATTTAAAAAATCACTGATGCTCTTAAAACATCCGAAAATAGCGCTAAGAGAGCTAAAGTATACAGCCAAAATGTTTCGTCTTATCGACTAGGCACGAGTTTCATGAACTTTGTAGACATCAGTCAAATCTGGTTGTGATATTTCTATTTTGGTATCCTAGAAATTAATGTATCTTTTTTAAATTTGCAAAATTAATAGTGATCTATTTTATTTTCAAAATGAGTTGTAATTGTCTTCCAAAATTAACTGCACTTTCGTATATTTTCTAAAATTTATAGCAATTTTTGCCAAGGGAGACAAATATGAAGCAATCAGCTGCAAATTTTCCGAGTTCCATTTTATATTTTGAACTGGTTTTAGTTATTTTTTTCGTAATTCATCGGGTTTTTCCTTTATTAACCGTACTTAATTAACAGTACAGACTTTTTGGTTACTTTTGTACGAACTTAAGTCAATAATTTTTAATGATCCAAGGATAGCAATAAACCCTGGAAACGAAATACCTAAAACGGAGGTTTTTCAAGCGATATAATCGGTCAATTTAAGGTCCGCTCGTAATACTCCAAGAACCCCGGGGTTTTGAAGTAGCACTACAAAGGTTTTCTTATAAACACTCCGTAAAAAGATCTTTGTTTTTTATGGTTCTGCACAATTTTTGCATGACTACTTTTTGAGTTATGATGGATAACGCGTTCCGTCGCATTCATTGCTTTTCAAAACTGAACTCTCAGCTTCAATTGAGTAATTTTTAATTTGGTACTTTTGTAAGAAATCAGAACGAAACTTTTTCCCTCAAACAAGTATGCTTAGCGGGTCCACCATTATTGGGACTTATAGAAAATAATGGGTGGATTCTTCTGAAACTTCTTGAGGTGAATATTATAAGTCAAATTTTTGGTCGTCACGTGATCAAAATATAGCGATTGGTGGGACACGCTAAGTATGCTGCATACTGTATGCAACATCTCTGAGAAATTTTATTCAGAATATTTGAAACTCCAACCAAAGCAGTGGTCGGTAGGAGACTGATTCGGATCGGATCGAAACTTTTTTTGTTTTCGATCCGATCCGAGCATGGTTTTTGTAGACCTCCGATCCGATCAGGTTTTTGAAATCTCCGATTGATCAAGTTGCGATCCGACCAGGTTTTTAAAATCTGCGATCCGATCAAGTTTTGTAAATCTGCGATCCAATCAGTTCGATCCGATCAGGTTTTTTTAAAATCTGCAATCCGATCAAGTTCGATCCGATCAGGTTTTAAAACGTAATGCCATGCGGCAATGCCGACCTGCACATAGTGAGTAGAAGTACTTTCGCCAAACGATAAAATAAAAGATGGAAAGAGTAAAATTTGGAAAAATTTAATCTTTAAAAATGACGTCATTTAATGACGTCCACAAATTAATTTGTAATAGAAATCTTAAAAAAAAATCGGCGTAATGCGCATTCCGCGATATATTGGCAACTGAGAGTATGGTTGAGCGCTAAAAATCGTGAAATTGCGTAGGTTTTTTCGGCGATTTCGTCCAATCAGCCGATATTGGGCCGCGATTCGGTCCCCTGTAATATTTTCAATGTCTAATACATAGTATAATAAACATGTACAATTTTAACAAATCTACAACAACGTCAAAAATTTTAAAAATTCTAAAGTTGATATAATTGAAGTGAATAGACCCCACTTGTCCTATTCATGGAGTCTCGTCATTAGGAATGGGTGAACTTGTGAGCAACGAGGATTTTGAAGGTCTCTAAATGACCAAAACGACTATGATCGATAGATAAATGAATTTGGAAAGAAAAAATCTTCGTAACAACTTTCCAAAAATGACATCAAAGATGACCAAAAAATCGTGTTTTTTCGGGTAACATTTTTTTTTTCAATTGAAAATTATTTTGAAAATTTTGAACTAACGTGTCAGGACATATGTATTGAGAGGTGTTTTAGCCCTGACCCTGGAGAGTAATACAAAAAAAAATAAAGTGTTTTTTAAGCATGGCAAAAAAAGTTTATCTTGATTTACCTAGGTCGACTTGGCTAATTTCACGACGATTACTATGGATCTCCGCCCTTTCGGTTAATAATCTATTTGAAAAGATGCACTTATTTCTCTACAAATTACTTTCAATATTGACGGCCCACGAGGAGGTTGTGTACCTTGAAATAAGTACTAGAGATCTCTTTACTTTTTTTTGTCTCTCAAAAAAAGCTCTCAAAAAAGAGGGCGCCCTAAGAGCGGTCTTCCCATTGAATTCGAGGAAAAGAGTTTGATTAACTTTTATTCCAGTAACTTATATTCAAAAACTTTGAGAGTTTTGAAATAACTAATGACAGTATTATGTTAATTTTTACTGAAAATGCAAAAATAACTATTTTCAACTCACAGTATACTCTGTAGGCTGCAGAATTCAAATATTTAAAATAATCAAAACTGTATTTTACTCGCAAATAAGCGCCACTTTTGCGGGAAAGTGGTAAAAGTGAAAATAATCTTTAACGTTGAAAAATGTCCCTACTCTTTTTTTGTCATGATACTTTCCAGCGTCCCTCTGCAGGTTTCAGCATTTGACAGTTAAACCGTAGTGTCGTTTTTGCGCCATCTGTGGCGCAAATGGCCCTTTAATCACAATTTAGGACCCTTAATCGTGTATGAATGAAAAGTTTTACAAAATGATCGATCGACGAATTTGAATAATTGACGTTTGTGCCGTTTTTTTTCGGAAAATTTTCACTGTATTACAGTACTTATTTTTGCAAAAAAAATTTTTAATCCTTCAAAAACCAGCCTTTGATTGGGACAGAAAAAATTCTAGGAGACTTTTTTTCCTCATCACACCATAGCCCTCAAACCAGTGATCACGTGACCGTAATCAAGGAATACAGGTTGGCCAAAATAGAGCTGTTTTTTTTTTTCACAAATTACTTAAATAAAATTTTGAAAGAAGTGAAGTGGTTCTTTAGATAGTTTTTAAGAGTTTCTCACATTACACCAAAAGACCAAAAAGATCACGTGAACCTTCAAATTCAGGAAATAAGTTTTGATTTCAAGAACAAATAGTGAATCCAATATTACGCCCCGGAAAATTTTTTGGGCCAATAAACAACCTCATTCAAGGGTTGTTGAACATAAAATCTTTTCCAAAAACGTCAAAAAATTCAAGCGCTGCGCCACGGATGGTCGATAAATTTTTTTAACGAAAAATTTTTCGTAAAATGACTCTGTAATTTTTGTGGACGATTTATTTCTCTTTTTTCTGGTCGCCTTACGCATTCTTATGTTATCCTAATTTCGGAAGTTTGGACTTCTAACTGCTCATTTAAACCGGAAGGCCAAATTAAAATGCATAAAAGTCCTTAGAGAATTTGTGACGTATTCCTTTAAGGGGTCTTCCACGTGATTCAGTACTTTTTGAAAACAAAAAACATAGTCAGAGTAATTTGAAAAATTACGTCAAAAAAATTCCAGGGTCAACTTCAAAACGTTTTAAGACTTTTTTCACATTACACCAAAGTCCGAATAAAATATCACGTGAACGAAATAACCAATTAAGGTTGGAATATGTCCATATAATTAAACCTTATTTTCTCGAAAAATAAGATCACTGTGAACGTTTTTGAGGATATAATTATGTTCAATAACTCTTGAATTAGGTGTTAATTGGCCCAAAAACACTTTTTCGACGTAATTTGATAACTATTGTTAATTGAAACTAAAACTTAATTTTCCTATTTGAAGGGTCACGTGATCGTTTTTGGTCTTTGCATGTAATGGAGAAATAAGTCTAAAAAACTTACTAAGGAACCACTTCACTTCTTTTCAAAAATTGATTAAGGATGTGGGGCACGATAATTTGAGATTTCTTAGAAAACTTTTTTTGATTACCCGCATTTTGTAGAGAAATTTTCCAACCTGAGTTTTGATAAGCATTAGATTTTTTTCAAAAAAAAAGTAAGTTTGAACATTTGAGAAAGTTTGAAGTGAAAAGGTACTCAATTTCGATCTATAAGTTATTTGCCGACCGTTTCCAAAATTGCGAAATGTAAAGACACTTTAAGGGGGTAGTGTCGGTTTTTTTTAAGCCTTTAGAGAATTCCTTTTTATGATACATTACTATCGGTTATGACTAAAGAGTTGAACGCCATAGGAATTCTCATGGTGGCAATTATTTTTTTCAAAACAGATCTAGAACAAAAATCTAGAATTTTCAAATTCGAATATTTTTTTGCTTTAAGGGGGTAGGTGTCGCTTTTGGTACCCTTTTTCAAATCGACGTTGGCCTCAGAACAGTTCTAGGCAGTTGTAAAAATCCTGAGGATACTTGGTTTTATAAGATCTAGCCTTCGTCTAATCGATACACTCTCAAAAGTCAACCTTGTTAATCACATCCACCAGGTGGTGAGTCTATTCTAGACTCTAGGTTTGTTCAAAATCTATCTTCCTTTTAGACCCCACATACAAAGCGCCTGAATATTTCACAGAGTAGGAGAGTGCAGGTTACTTATATGTTGGAGCCAATTTTTGAATTTCCGCTCTTGAATTTTCTAGAATCACTTTTGAACCTGCCGATTTTTATCAATTTTCAACTTCAAAACTCTATCTTCTTTTAGACGAATGTCAGAAGAAAGCCGTTGTTTCGACTCAGGTAGATAAAATACTGTCGTCAAATATGTTGGTCTCGGGATTTTGAATTTTCATCCTAGAATTCTAGAAATATGACTATAAGTAAACCGCTGATGGTTGAAAAATTTGATTAGCTGTGAGCCAACTTGTTTGAGTCAGTGAATCTCAGCTTCAATTGGGTGGTACTTTTGTTCGATCAGACGAACTTTTTTTTCGAAACTTTTCATTTCCCGGTTCACCTTTCATTCAATTTTCTAGATTCTGAGAATTTTAATTCAAAAATTCCTTCTCATTCACTTTTACTTGCATTATATTTATCCTTATCTTAGGTCGAAAAAATGGCTCATTCTAAACATTCGTCTAAAAGAAGATAGAGTTTGAGTCGAAAAAACTGGCAAAATCGCGTTTAAGTGCGATTTCTAGAAGAAAAAAAATCAAAAATCGAAAAATTCCTTCTCATCACTTTTGTTCTCATTTATTCTCCCTACTTTGTGTAAATTTGAAGACGCTTTGTATGTGGGGGTCTAAAGAAAGATAGATTTTGAAAAAACCTAGATCTAAGAATAGACTCACCAACCTGGTGTGTGAGTACGAAGGTGACTTTTTGAGATGTGTAATCGTTAGACGAAGGCTTAGATCTATAAACAAGTATCCTCAGATTTTTTACAACTGCCTCCTAGAACTGTTCTGAGGCGTGTATTGAAAGGTAACCAAAAAGGACACCTACCCCTTATAGCAAAAAAATATTCGAGATTTGAAAATTCTCTAGATTTGTTCTAGATTGTTTTGAAAAAA
>SCLH01000492.1:70993-100245 GCA_004367855.1 Oikopleura vanhoeffeni
ATATCTTTCCCTTTATGGCCTACGGCCGATTTTGGGCTCATTTTTCAACAAAATTAAATTTAAATATAAAATCTCCCTTTATCGGCCTTCGGCCGATTAGGGGCTCATTTTTCAACAAAATTAGATCTTTTCAGTAGATGCTGAAAATCGAGGCTCGATCGCAGGATTATTTTGAGGCAAAATCTCTCAAAATGGGCTACAGAATTGTTCCTACTAATACCCCCTTAATTAGTTAAGCCCAAGACCCCTTAATACCTAAAATCCTTGTAATTAATAAGATTCCTTGACCCCCCTTAATACCTTATACGGTATTAGTAATACCCTCTTAATAAATTGCACGCCAAACCCTTCTTGATATCATCTACCTTGCCCCTTGGTTGGTTCGAGCCCAAACCCTATTAATATTTTACCCCTCGTAACCCTCAATTGTTACCGAAAACCCCCCCCTCAATATTGTGCCTATAAACCTTAAAAAAAAATTAGAGCAGACCAGAGCAAAAAAAAAATTTTAGAGCAGAGCAAACAGAATTTTTTTGGCTTAGAGCAGAGCAGCAGCCAAAATTTATTTTCGGTTTAGAGCAGAGCAGAGCAAACCATTCAAAATATGCTCCTAGAGCAGAGCAGAGCGAACGAAATAAAAATGGTGCTAGAGCAGAGCAGAAAAAAACGATTTCAAAAAAATCTGCCGACCCCTGCCCTTTATAACACTTTTGCTAATAATACCGGCCCTGATTAGCAACGTAGTGTGTTTTAAGGTAGTTTGGAATTTTCAGGGTCAACTTAAAATGACCTAGAAACATCAAAAAAATTTAGTAAAAATGTTCCAACTCGACCCAAAATGACCTAAAGTGACCCCGAAATGAGAGTATAACTCAAAATTAAAGCGCTGTGACAGTGGATATTTCGACATTTTACCAGTTAAAAATCTTTGTTGTTCCAATAAAATATCACCTTTTGGAATAAACACTTTATATCCTTGAATAATCTCGTATTTGATATAAAATCGTTGTTTGAATCGTGTAAACAAGTTTTTAGAAAAATGCACTTTTTGAATTTCATCTTCAAGTTTCCATTTTTCTAATGCTTGAATTTGAAGCTCAATCATTAATATGTTATAATTCAGTACTGTAATTTTGACAGCGTCACAAATCGCAATATAAACTTCTTGCTCAAAAATGATATGACTTATTCTTATTCGCCGTAAAGCCTCTATTGGCAGGTTTCTGGAGTACCAATAATTCTAGCAATCACTTGTCTCTGTATTTGTGTACCGAATTTTTCAGAAAAATAAGTAGCCAAATAAGAGTGCGTTTTTTCGACCGCTGTCTATATAAAAATCATACATGTATATTTNTTTTTTCAAAACAATCTAGAACAAATCTAGAGAATTTTCAAATCTCGAATATTTTTTTGCTATAAGGGGTAGGTGTCCTTTTTGGTTACCTTTCAATACACGCCTCAGAACAGTTCTAGGAGGCAGTTGTAAAAAATCTGAGGATACTTGTTTATAGATCTAAGCCTTCGTCTAACGATTACACATCTCAAAAAGTCACCTTCGTACTCACACACCAGGTTGGTGAGTCTATTCTTAGATCTAGGTTTTTTCAAAATCTATCTTTCTTTAGACCCCCACATACAAAGCGTCTTCAAATTTACACAAAGTAGGGAGAATAAATGAGAACAAAAGTGATGAGAAGGAATTTTTCGATTTTTGATTTTTTTTCTTCTAGAAATCGCACTTAAACGCGATTTTGCCAGTTTTTTCGACTCAAACTCTATCTTCTTTTAGACGAATGTTTAGAATGAGCCATTTTTTCGACCTAAGATAAGGATAAATATAATGCAAGTAAAAGTGAATGAGAAGGAATTTTTGAATTAAAATTCTCAGAATCTAGAAAATTGAATGAAAGGTGAACCGGGAAATGAAAAGTTTCGAAAAAAAAGTTCGTCTGATCGAACAAAAGTACCACCCAATTGAAGCTGAGATTCACTGACTCAAACAAGTTGGCTCACAGCTAATCAAATTTTTCAACCATCAGCGGTTTACTTATAGTCATATTTCTAGAATTCTAGGATGAAAATTCAAAATCCCGAGACCAACATATTTGACGACAGTATTTTATCTACCTGAGTCGAAACAACGGCTTTCTTCTGACATTCGTCTAAAAGAAGATAGAGTTTTGAAGTTGAAAATTGATAAAAATCGGCAGGTTCAAAAGTGATTCTAGAAAATTCAAGAGCGGAAATTCAAAAATTGGCTCCAACATATAAGTAACCTGCACTCTCCTACTCTGTGAAATATTCAGGCGCTTTGTATGTGGGGTCTAAAAGGAAGATAGATTTTGAACAAACCTAGAGTCTAGAATAGACTCACCACCTGGTGGATGTGATTAACAAGGTTGACTTTTGAGAGTGTATCGATTAGACGAAGGCTAGATCTTATAAAACCAAGTATCCTCAGGATTTTTACAACTGCCTAGAACTGTTCTGAGGCCAACGTCGATTTGAAAAAGGGTACCAAAAGCGACACCTACCCCCTTAAAGCAAAAAAATATTCGAATTTGAAAATTCTAGATTTTTGTTCTAGATCTGTTTTGAAAAAAATAATTGCCACCATGAGAATTCCTATGGCGTTCAACTCTTTAGTCATAACCGATAGTAATGTATCATAAAAAGGAATTCTCTAAAGGCTTAAAAAAAACCGACACTACCCCCTTAAAGTGTCTTTACATTTCGCAATTTTGGAAACGGTCGGCAAATAACTTATAGATCGAAATTGAGTACCTTTTCACTTCAAACTTTCTCAAATGTTCAAACTTACTTTTTTTTTGAAAAAAATCTAATGCTTATCAAAACTCAGGTTGGAAAATTTCTCTACAAAATGCGGGTAATCAAAAAAAGTTTTCTAAGAAATCTCAAATTATCGTGCCCCACATCCTTAATCAATTTTTGAAAAGAAGTGAAGTGGTTCCTTAGTAAGTTTTTTAGACTTATTTCTCCATTACATGCAAAGACCAAAAACGATCACGTGACCCTTCAAATAGGAAAATTAAGTTTTAGTTTCAATTAACAATAGTTATCAAATTACGTCGAAAAAGTGTTTTTGGGCCAATTAACACCTAATTCAAGAGTTATTGAACATAATTATATCCTCAAAAACGTTCACAGTGATCTTATTTTTCGAGAAAATAAGGTTTAATTATATGGACATATTCCAACCTTAATTGGTTATTTCGTTCACGTGATATTTTATTCGGACTTTGGTGTAATGTGAAAAAAGTCTTAAAACGTTTTGAAGTTGACCCTGGAATTTTTTTGACGTAATTTTTCAAATTACTCTGACTATGTTTTTTGTTTTCAAAAAGTACTGAATCACGTGGAAGACCCCTTAAAGGAATACGTCACAAATTCTCTAAGGACTTTTATGCATTTTAATTTGGCCTTCCGGTTTAAATGAGCAGTTAGAAGTCCAAACTTCCGAAATTAGGATAACATAAGAATGCGTAAGGCGACCAGAAAAAAGAGAAATAAATCGTCCACAAAAATTACAGAGTCATTTTACGAAAAATTTTTCGTTAAAAAAATTTATCGACCATCCGTGGCGCAGCGCTTGAATTTTTTGACGTTTTTGGAAAAGATTTTATGTTCAACAACCCTTGAATGAGGTTGTTTATTGGCCCAAAAAATTTTCCGGGGCGTAATATTGGATTCACTATTTGTTCTTGAAATCAAAACTTATTTCCTGAATTTGAAGGTTCACGTGATCTTTTTGGTCTTTTGGTGTAATGTGAGAAACTCTTAAAAACTATCTAAAGAACCACTTCACTTCTTTCAAAATTTTATTTAAGTAATTTGTGAAAAAAAAAAACAGCTCTATTTTGGCCAACCTGTATTCCTTGATTACGGTCACGTGATCACTGGTTTGAGGGCTATGGTGTGATGAGGAAAAAAAGTCTCCTAGAATTTTTTCTGTCCCAATCAAAGGCTGGTTTTTGAAGGATTAAAAATTTTTTTTGCAAAAATAAGTACTGTAATACAGTGAAAATTTTCCGAAAAAAAACGGCACAAACGTCAATTATTCAAATTCGTCGATCGATCATTTTGTAAAACTTTTCATTCATACACGATTAAGGGTCCTAAATTGTGATTAAAGGGCCATTTGCGCCACAGATGGCGCAAAAACGACACTACGGTTTAACTGTCAAATGCTGAAACCTGCAGAGGGACGCTGGAAAGTATCATGACAAAAAAAGAGTAGGGACATTTTTCAACGTTAAAGATTATTTTCACTTTTACCACTTTCCCGCAAAAGTGGCGCTTATTTGCGAGTAAAATACAGTTTTGATTATTTTAAATATTTGAATTCTGCAGCCTACAGAGTATACTGTGAGTTGAAAATAGTTATTTTTGCATTTTCAGTAAAAATTAACATAATACTGTCATTAGTTATTTCAAAACTCTCAAAGTTTTTGAATATAAGTTACTGGAATAAAAGTTAATCAAACTCTTTTCCTCGAATTCAATGGGAAGACCGCTCTTAGGGCGCCCTCTTTTTTGAGAGCTTTTTTTGAGAGACAAAAAAAAGTAAAGAGATCTCTAGTACTTATTTCAAGGTACACAACCTCCTCGTGGGCCGTCAATATTGAAAGTAATTTGTAGAGAAATAAGTGCATCTTTTCAAATAGATTATTAACCGAAAGGGCGGAGATCCATAGTAATCGTCGTGAAATTAGCCAAGTCGACCTAGGTAAATCAAGATAAACTTTTTTTGCCATGCTTAAAAAACACTTTATTTTTTTTTGTATTACTCTCCAGGGTCAGGGCTAAAACACCTCTCAATACATATGTCCTGACACGTTAGTTCAAAATTTTCAAAATAATTTTCAATTGAAAAAAAAAATGTTACCCGAAAAAACACGATTTTTTGGTCATCTTTGATGTCATTTTTGGAAAGTTGTTACGAAGATTTTTTCTTTCCAAATTCATTTATCTATCGATCATAGTCGTTTTGGTCATTTAGAGACCTTCAAAATCCTCGTTGCTCACAAGTTCACCCATTCCTAATGACGAGACTCCATGAATAGGACAAGTGGGGTCTATTCACTTCAATTATATCAACTTTAGAATTTTTAAAATTTTTGACGTTGTTGTAGATTTGTTAAAATTGTACATGTTTATTATACTATGTATTAGACATTGAAAATATTACAGGGGACCGAATCGCGGCCCAATATCGGCTGATTGGACGAAATCGCCGAAAAAACCTACGCAATTTCACGATTTTTAGCGCTCAACCATACTCTCAGTTGCCAATATATCGCGGAATGCGCATTACGCCGATTTTTTTTTAAGATTTCTATTACAAATTAATTTGTGGACGTCATTAAATGACGTCATTTTTAAAGATTAAATTTTTCCAAATTTTACTCTTTCCATCTTTTATTTTATCGTTTGGCGAAAGTACTTCTACTCACTATGTGCAGGTCGGCATTGCCGCATGGCATTACGTTTTAAAACCTGATCGGATCGAACTTGATCGGATTGCAGATTTTAAAAAAACCTGATCGGATCGAACTGATTGGATCGCAGATTTACAAAACTTGATCGGATCGCAGATTTTAAAAACCTGGTCGGATCGCAACTTGATCAATCGGAGATTTCAAAAACCTGATCGGATCGGAGGTCTACAAAAACCATGCTCGGATCGGATCGAAAACAAAAAAAGTTTCGATCCGATCCGAATCAGTCTCCTACCGACCACTGCTTTGGTTGGAGTTTCAAATATTCTGAATAAAATTTCTCAGAGATGTTGCATACAGTATGCAGCATACTTAGCGTGTCCCACCAATCGCTATATTTTGATCACGTGACGACCAAAAATTTGACTTATAATATTCACCTCAAGAAGTTTCAGAAGAATCCACCCATTATTTTCTATAAGTCCCAATAATGGTGGACCCGCTAAGCATACTTGTTTGAGGGAAAAAGTTTCGTTCTGATTTCTTACAAAAGTACCAAATTAAAAATTACTCAATTGAAGCTGAGAGTTCAGTTTTGAAAAGCAATGAATGCGACGGAACGCGTTATCCATCATAACTCAAAAAGTAGTCATGCAAAAATTGTGCAGAACCATAAAAAACAAAGATCTTTTTACGGAGTGTTTATAAGAAAACCTTTGTAGTGCTACTTCAAAACCCCGGGGTTCTTGGAGTATTACGAGCGGACCTTAAATTGACCGATTATATCGCTTGAAAAACCTCCGTTTTAGGTATTTCGTTTCCAGGGTTTATTGCTATCCTTGGATCATTAAAAATTATTGACTTAAGTTCGTACAAAAGTAACCAAAAAGTCTGTACTGTTAATTAAGTACGGTTAATAAAGGAAAAACCCGATGAATTACGAAAAAAATAACTAAAACCAGTTCAAAATATAAAATGGAACTCGGAAAATTTGCAGCTGATTGCTTCATATTTGTCTCCCTTGGCAAAAATTGCTATAAATTTTAGAAAATATACGAAAGTGCAGTTAATTTTGGAAGACAATTACAACTCATTTTGAAAATAAAATAGATCACTATTAATTTTGCAAATTTAAAAAAGATACATTAATTTCTAGGATACCAAAATAGAAATATCACAACCAGATTTGACTGATGTCTACAAAGTTCATGAAACTCGTGCCTAGTCGATAAGACGAAACATTTTGGCTGTATACTTTAGCTCTCTTAGCGCTATTTTCGGATGTTTTAAGAGCATCAGTGATTTTTTAAATGGACTAAACTACAGTTTTCAAGGTGAGCAAAACAATAAAAAAAAATCTGCTTGGCCTTAAGGCGGGTCACCGTTTATTTTTTTTGAAACATCGGCCCCTGGTTCGAACGGATAGGCCTGCATACAGGACAATGCTGGAATATAGTTAAATATTTGTCTAAAATTTTTTCAAAAATGTATTTAAAAGGTTTTTGTATGATTCGTTACCGGTCGTTGAACCTGGTTGAAAAACTGGTTTTCTTGACTTGATTCGTATCATTTTTATTTAGAGAATGAGATGTCAAAAATTTTTTGATTTTTCTTCCGGCCGATATTAATGGTATTCACGAAAGCAATATTGAATTGGAAATGAATTTTCGGTCTATTTGCTCAAAATCGACAAAAATCACATGTTAAATTGATGTTTTCGGTGATTCTTCAAACTTACTCAATTATCATTTGGCAGAACTGATATCAATTTTTTTTCCAAAAAAAAAGCACTTATTACAAAATTGTGTGCTACAGTTAATATGGCGTTTGTTTTTAAAATAATCGTTTGGTTTTCCAATTGCGAGATGTTCAAAGTTTCGATTGCGTCTATCCAGATTCCATTTTTTTGAGTCAATTTTTAACTTTTTTTCTCAAAAATTGAAATTTGTAATTCTTGGCTACCCAATGCCAAAGAAAAATTATAGTTTTTGGACGCAAGAACAGGTTCAAAAATGACAGCATAAAATACACAGCATAAAGAGAATTCAAATTTCTTGAAAAAATTGTTGTCCCAACATTAATTTTTTTGTATGAAATCGACAACAAAATTTTGGAATGCACGCAAAAATTAGCTTCGTAGCATGTGTATATCTCGAGTTATTAGACCTTCCGTCGGTACCTCCTTAATTAGAAACGTGATAATTTGAAATTGATAAAAAATCGATAAAACTTCGTCACCTCGTGGGAAATACATTAATTATAAATTTTGTTTCGTTCCTAAAATTTCCTTACTCAAATTACTTGTGCATTGCTTAACCCTTGTGAGCATATAAAAAAAGTTCCGCCAACACCAGAGCCACAATTGTGGCTCTACTTTGAATGTTGTTGCACAGGAAAAGCTTAAGGCAGTTGGAATTTTATTTTGTCCTGCATAAGGAAGTTGATAAGTCATATTTTGCATTCGACATTTTATATTCTGCGAACTTTAAATTTTGAGTTCTTAGAAAAACTCAGTGAGAAAAAAGGCAAGGTGTACCTTAGCACGTGATACCACGGTCACAGTGGTCTCTACCATTTTTATCTCTGTAGAAAACAATGCAAAGAATCTGGCCTACGTCAAAGTTTTGTCCGCTTTGATGTATATTCTTATAAATCAAAAGTAATTATAAATAGTCAAAATTATTGATTGACAAATCATGATTTTTGATGAAAATTTTTTATTTTTCCCTTATAAAAGCCAGATAATGGCATTTTTTTTTTATTATTTTCAGTAATATTGGTAATGGAGTACAACTGTGGGACAATGTTTGATTGGTAAATTTACATTTTATAATAACTAAATTTTTTTTATGATTCGATACTTCTAGTTGAAATTTAGATATTTCACTTCCTAAGGAAAAAATGTTGCCCCTATGATACCAATTAATTTTTATTTCAACTTTATGCATGCACAAAACACTTTCCTAAAAAACTGGCTAGTCTTCACATTTGATTTTGTACGGTCCAGTTACCGAATAATTTGTTACCGGAAGTGAAACATAGGCTCAAAATCCTGATAACATCAACTCTCCGTATGCTTGAACAAAACATTCGAAAAAAAATTCAAATTATTTGGCTTGAAACCGATCTAAATTCTTTTATTAATGTAGTTTTGAAACAAAAGTTCCTCGATCCAGTTTTTGTCTTTTTTCAAGATTTTTAGGTATGCTTTTGGAGCAAATTGTGGCTCTGTGCTCACAAGGGTTAAGGCATTAAGTTAGAATGCTTTAAGCATAAGACATTAGGAATCTGGAACCTGGTTTAATAGCAGATTGTATTCAGCTTACAAAACGGAACATTTCTATTTTTTGCACCCATCAAGCTAAAAACATCTGTTATGCTGAATTCGAAAAAACAGTTCAAAATCTAAATTGCGTAATCCCTAAAAGTTCAAATTTGATACGCATCAATTTATCGGGCAGATAGTATCTGCCACAAAGCTCCATTATCACATGTGAAAAAACTATTCCAAATTAAAATCGTTAAGATCGTATCGTGACTTGATTAGGGTGATAAATGATCTAATTGTTTATCACAGCATATCAAAGATTTGGATTCCTAGGCCTCGACTTTCGTGTTCGCGTTTGACACGCCTATTGATCAATGGGAGCACCAGATATCACTACTTTGGACAGTACAAAACATAAGTTCAAACGCCACCGCCGAAAGAAGGAGGCTTGGATCACCTTTTCAGATATCGATTATGGGGGCCTCTTCGCACATTATTACCCACTTTTTTAGCAAAAATTTTCATACAATATCGGCTTTTTGAAAACGACTCATCCTATTCAGTCTTTAGATAAGCTCAACTGGGCACAAATATTAAGTTTAATAATTAAATAAAAAGCAAAAATGAGTCCGCCGAATCGGACTGAGTCGGTTTAAAAAGGCGAATTATAGAACAGGAGGCCCCTTAATCGATATGAACATCAACGAGAAAATGTAAAGTTGATTGCTATTCAAGTGTGAAAATACAACCAACAAACCAAGCGTTGACTTTCTGACGACTTTCATCACAACTATTTTTTTTTGAGAATGAATTATGTACAACATCGGTTCCAGAAAGCTAAATCAATGACATTTTTATTTTGCACCTCGAGACCTTTGATACATAGTAGCGCCCATAATTGCTTAATATGTTTTATTACGAATCTCAGTTTTTGTTTGGTGTATTTTTTATTTGGTGGTTAAATTTAACCACAAAAATTACTTCATAAATTTTTGTAAGATTTGAAAGAACATTCAGTTAAAGAAGTTTCAAATTTGACATTAGAATCATTAAAAGTTGCAACAATTTGGTCGGCATGAAATTATCTGGCAGATAGTATCTGCTACAAAGCTTTGATTTTTAAATGTTAGAACCTTGTCCAATAGAAATCAGTCCGAAGAGATTCGTCCATCAAACTTGTATATTTACCAAGTCATTAAAATCAGTGATTTCGCAGCGACCATTTTTGCTGACGAGGATGAATAAACCCACGCGTCCTAATCCACGATAAATCTCAGTGGGTAATTCTGACATATTTAAAACTTTTTGGTTTACTTCAGTAGATAAAACAGTTTCGATCAAAAGATGTTATTTGAAAAAAATGTACATTTTTAACGCCTTTTCTTGAGATCTTCAATCGTTTTTGGAAAGAGCCTCCTACGACCATATTAATCCACTTTTTCCAAGCCAAACTGTGTATATACATCGGCTTTTCGGAAAACGACTCATCCGATAAAGTTTTAGATAGCTCAAATCGAGCACAAAATATTTAGATGGATATAAATTACAAAAAAAAAATATCCGACGCAGACCATAGGTTCCATTTTTGTTGGCAAAAAATGCAATTAAAGAATTTCAGTATCTGCAGAAGAAAATATAAAAAAATGGTCCGAGTTCGGACCAACTTGTTTTTATTTTTTATTCACTAAATATATTGTGCTCCAGTTTGGAGCTATCTAAATCAGGGGTCAGGCTAACCTGAATCGGATCGAACTTGATCGGATCGGATCGACTTTTTTGGATCCGAATCGATCAGGTTTTTCAAATTGTTCGATCCGATCAGGTTTTTGAAATTTGTCGATCGATCAGGGTGTCGATCCGATCAGGTTTTTTTTCAAATTGTCGATCCCGATCAAGTTCGATCCGATCAGGTTTTTGAAATTGTATCCCGTCAAGTTCAATCCGATCAGGTTTTTAAATCGTCGATCCGATCAAGTCGATGCATCCGATCAGGTTTATTGAAAATGTCGATCCGGATCAAGTTCGATCCGATCAGGTTTTTGAAATTGTCGATCCGATCAAGTTCGATCCGATAGGTATTTCAAATTGTCGATCCGATCAGGTTTTTGAAATTGTTGATCCGATCAGATTCGATCGATTCGGTTTTTGAAAATTGTCGATCCGATCAGATTCGATCCGATCAGGTTTTTTCAAAAGTTATGCCGACCCCTGATCTAAAATAATTAATCGGAGAGTCGTTTTCAAAAGCCTAATTATAATAAAATTTTGGCTAAAAAAGTGGCACGAAAGTCTTCGGCAAGGACCGTAATAGATTACAGATTAAACCCTCGCCAGATAAATAGTTATTATTGAATGATGCACAATGGGAGGATAGGAGTCGCGCTAACAATTAAGCATCATTTCCATTTGTTTTTAATATGGAAACTCAGGTTATGAATTACATTATTGTAAATTGGGTTTGGTTAGAAAAATTACAAAAAACGTCAGGGATTTCAGACCATTCGTAACCAATATTGAGTTTTTGGTTTACGAAATTTGTTATTCAAAAACATTCAAAAATATGGTTCGATGAACTTTTTGCAGATGTTGCAATAACTGGACGTCTTATTCAGCCCAACTAACTGTATTTCAATTAACAAACCCTACTGACTTCATGTTTTTTTCACGGGGTCGTCTCATAACCTGTAAGAATATGGCCATATGTATCACCTAAAGAGGTGTGTGATGCCAATTTAATTATATTTAAAGGAGTATTGTTTATTCTAAGTGTCTAAGAGACCACTTGGTCTTTAAAACGAAATACTTTAAAAACAGATGATTAAATGTGATATATATTAAAGATCCGCTTTTTTTTAAGGTGAGAGAATAATCTCATCATGGCTTCAACGAACAAAGTGTTGCTTATGATCACATAAGTTATGTGATAAATTTTCACTGATATTGCTCAAAAATCTAATAGGAGTCGATAATTTTTAAGGTAGTTAGTCGTCGATATGTAAAGCTGTGAATGTAAAAATAAGATCCTGAATATTTTGAATGATTCTATATCAATAACGGCGTGCTCCTTGAATATATTAGCTAGTTTTTGGCCACCAATTTTTCATATTATTCGTGTGGGTTTTTGAAAACGACTATTTTTAAAGAGTTTTTAATAGCCAATTTCGGCAAATTTACCATCATATGTACACTTTTACCTCTATTTGATATACAAGTGTAAGATTTTCCCTTCTGTTTTTCCAATTTGGAGAGCGATGAGAACGCTAATGAGGAACGATTAATTTGTGGCAAAAAACCGCCGTCTTTCTCAGATCAACCAATCAAAACTGCAGGAACTAAGTCTATTCCAATTTGGAAAAGAGAGGGAAAAAACCTTACACCCTGTATTTTAACAGAATCTTGCACCCTAAATAAAATCGAAAGTGACGGGATGGCTCGTCCAATTCAGAAAACGAGGCTTACAAAGTGACGGAATTATTTTTTTTCAAATGTATCTCCTGCCTGAGTGGTTTCAAGGTTCAACAATGATTCATGATCAAATTAACCGGACAAAACGTGAAGCAGACCAATAGTGTGAGAGTTTTTTGAAAAGTTCTTTGAATTTGGCTTCAGAATCACAAAAAACTGTTATTTTGCCACTAGTTATATAGGTCACAATACTGCTTTTTTGGTGATGTCTGAAACCCAAATCAGAAGAACTTTTCCAATAACTCTTCATATCGGTCTGCCTCACGTTTTGTCCGGTTAATGTGAATCATGAATCATTGCTTTGAACCTTTGAAAACCTCAGGGAGAGATACAATTTAAAAAAATAATGAATCACTTTTGCTAAGCACGTTTTCTGATTGGATCGAAAAGCCATCCGTAATTTTCGATTGTTTTTAGGATGCAAAATTTTTGTTTAAATATATATCAAAGAAAGGTAAAATATTGGTCCAGTCGATTTGTAGTTTCGACCAATTGGCTATCGAAGAAACCCTAAAATTATTGCGGTATGGAACACCCTTAAATCGTCTGAGCAAAAATATTGAGTGAATAAGGAAAATAAAAAAGTCCGAATCGGATATTTTTTTGATTTTTTTCTGAGATACTAAAATGTTTTAATTATCAGGTTTTTGTTATAATGTGGAAACAATGGTTCTGATCGGAACACATATTATAATAACATTTATTTATTTTCTCTGATAGTTGTGCCCAGTTTGAACATATCTAAGAATTTAAATCGGGATAAGTCGATTTTCAACAAGTCAATTATATAAAATGGTTTGCCTAAAAAAAACAAGCTGATATGTTCAAATTTTAGCCGATTTCATCGGCTATTCTTTAATTCAGGGTTTTGATTGGCCGGATCGTTTGACTCGTCTGCAAGATTGTTAAATTCATTTGAAAGCCAAGACTTGAATTAAACCGGACCATCGTGTCATTTTTATCTACCAATTAAGTCGTTTTTAATTATGAGTCAATAATTTACACGCGAGACGCTAGAGGGGCAAAGCTACTTTTTGTTCTTTATACCCCTCGTGTACATTAATTGACCCATGGGTACGTGGTTCGGACCGGTGTTTTTCTGAGCGTTCTTTTGGAACCTCACACGGTTATCGTTACCGAATGAAATGACCAAATGATAAAAAAAAAATTGTGGGCTTCAAACTTGATAAAAACCGTCATAAATATAGATTTTTTCAATTAAAAATGGCAAGAGCGTTGACCGCCAACGAAAATTTAACTGAAGATAGAAATAAAAAAATTTTCGAATAATTTAAAAAATATTGGTTAGTTGAGGAAAAATTTTACTGTTGGGAAATTTGCGTAGGCGGGGAATTGTTTGTCCAAAACAGATCAAAACAATTTATTGTTTCTTCTGGTCCGGATTTAGCTATTTTAAGATGAAAATAATCTTAGATTTGCGCAAGGGTCGTGCAATATGAAAAATTGGCAATTTAAACATAAAAACCATGAATTTCCCCGCAAAATTTCTCTCGTGAAAATTTTTTTTTTGTTCGATTTTTTTTAAGTTTGTTGATTCTACATGAGAATTTTTGGGTGTCTGTGTTTTTAGTTGAATTCAGTCGTTTAAAGGTTAAAATTTTCCCGGTCGAACCCTACCCTGGCCCATTAGTTGCTTATATCATCATAGGAAAGTCGAATACGAGAAAAGCCTTTAGATGGTATTTTCAAAGCGATTCGGTGACTTTTAAATTGAACCTATTTAAATTATGTGGTGAGGTTTATCTACTGTAGTTCACTAGAAAAATGTTTATTCTCGATGCGATTTTAATAGTCAATTTTGATAAAAGGCATCGGGCAAAAAATTGAGGTCATATGATGTGTATTTCAAGGAGGACATAGATTTAGAGGCATTCATTCAGTGGAATCAGCGACCACTAAGCGGGCGACTAGAGATTTGAGACACAGCTGCATTGTTATTTTTTTTTACCGATTAAGTCTGGTTCCGAAATTTCACAAAATATTTTTTTGAATCGTACCCCTTTGTTTATTTCAATGCTCTCCTAATGGAGATAAGTTTTCTGTTTGATTAAAATAAGTAAGGGTAACTAGAAATGTGACCATATGATATATTCTTTTTAATCAAACAAAAACTTTCCTGTAACGCTCGTTCAACTTCGGCCCATTATGAAATAGTCATCTATTTTTTTATAAAGTTTCTTTTATGCGATTCTTATAAACGACTTCAAACGTTACGACATGGATTACAAAAGAGGTTATGCATATTTATGTCATGTCAAGTCAACTCAGTCTATATTTTCAAGCTCGAAAAAAACTGTTGTGTGGTTCCTTGCTAGTCAAAAATACTTCTCAGTGATTTGGCGGATCGTTAATATTTTTATGGTACCAACTTGATATCATTTTTGGTTTTTCAAGGTGGAAGGATAACTGTCGCATTTTTAATCATTTCCTTAGCCGACAGATCGTGACTATTTGACAAGTGCGGAATCGAGCATTTGATTGGTTAGATCGGCTCAAAGCTGACCTATGAAATGTCCTATTCTGCAATTCCGAGTTTGGTTGGGTGCTTGTTATCCTGCGTTGTATGCATGATTCAGATAGTCAAGATCTGTCAACTTAGAGCCCTTAAAGAGGGTAGCAGCGATCTGTGGCAGATTAGTACATTTTTTCTGAGTGATATATGAAAGAAGAAAATGTTAAATTTAATATTTTATTTTTATCTTCAATAAAAGTGTGCCATTCTTGGCAAAACGTTTATATGTTAAATTTTTTAACATAACTAGCTTTATCTGTAAAAATATCAAAAACCACCTTTTCATTTGGAACTCCATTTCCCAACTAAAACCGATGTAAGGAATGTTTATTTAAGACAAGTATTTATAAACTTCAGGCATTTTCGGGTGTTATCCGCTAATAAGTGGGGTGAATGATTATCACATGAAAAAACTTTTTCATCTATATTGAAGTTTTATTTTGCTGAAAAATTGCGAAACAACAGCTTTTGAGGAATAAAAATTGATCTTCAATGCGCGTTTTAAATATTATAAATGTCCTTACTTTTGATAAGAAATGGAACGCCTAATAACACCCGAAATTTCATTGAGATTTTTTCGCAAAAATAAATTTAATTTAAATTGGGCGTGCAAATGGCACAAACCGGTGTCACAAGCAAGGTTGTAAATTTCATCAGTAGTTCACAAACGATATTTCGCTTGCACTTGCATCTGTTGAAATACGGAATCAATAGATACTTTAAAGAAATTTCACAAGTACTTCGGCCTGATTTTTTTATTAGAGATTCCAAAAGACTCTAATAAAAATTTGGACTTGATTTTTGCGGAAATTTTCATTATATTTTTATGACAGTCGACAAAAAAAATGACAAATAAACATTTTATGATTTTTTTAAACATCGGTCAAAAATATGTAGACATGCATGGAAAAAGTTAAAGTAGTTTTTTGCCGTTTTTATTCACAGATTTTCAGAAACAAAATCCGAAAAGATTTTGGACAAAAATGAGTGAAATTTTTGGTATGCTTCGAATTTTTTTTTCGAAAATTTACTAATTTAAAATTATAAGTTCGAACTCAAATCTTTCCTTAAAATCGATAAATGATTTTTAATGAAGCTTTATACAAATTTTTCTGGTTCAGCTAACGATAATAAGCACAACAAATAAACCAACTAATTATTTTTTCGTAGTTAAATTGGCTCCAATCTGGACACGATCGCTGCTACCCCCTTTAATCCATATAACAAACCGGGTTAAAACGGCCAGAAAAAAATGTTCTGGCAAAGATTAACAGACAAACTTCCTTATGTGTAGGATGCGCCTTATTGCCTCGGTAGGCCCTGTTGTTCCTCACATAGTATTAGAAAAGTTTGTCGGTTTTTTATGTCGCGGGATAGTATATTTCAAAATTATACAAAATTTAATTAAAAAGTTACATGAAAGTTTAAGCCGGAAAATGAGCGTTTCATTATTTTGAATGTTAATCAATCGGGGAATCGGACTTATGGCGTCAAAATTTTAAACCTAATAAAATTCGATGGTTTTTTCAAAATTTGGACGAATTAAATATCCTATTTTTCTTGCAAAATACTTATTTTACAATTTAGCGTTTTGAGGGCAGCCTGACAGCAGCCTTGAAATTTTATTTGTTCGTACACAGTTCACATATTTTGACTCAAATATGAGCTATTTACGGTCAAAATTGAGCTACCTTTGTTTCGGTCATTTTTAGTTAAAAAAGGGTCAATAAAGGTTCAGAATTGTTCGAAAATTAATTGACCAATCAGCTGTACATTTTTTTGTGCAGATATTGGTGACTCACAATTTGTGAGGACAAGTGTTATAAAAGACAGCTTCATTCAGAAATTGCACTTTGTTTTTTGAAAACCTTTTTTGCCCTAAACCACTGCTTTGCACCGTGATCTTCAGGAATTTTTCAGCCGATTTCGTTAAATTTTTTCAACGTTGTACGATAATAAGGAATCATTTACAAGTATTTAGTTTAGTGATTACTTAAGTATTTTAACGTACAAAAATAAGTTGCATGCAAATAACACTTTTATCAATATTATAGAAATATAGACAAATCGATAAAATGGGACTTATTACGAATTACAAAATATAATTGAAAGTTCGAACACCAAAACTACAGAAAAATATAATTAAATTGAAATGTTACTTTCTGTAAGTCTATTTTTCAGTCTCGAATGAACAACCGGCAATTCGATGGCTTTTTGCTTCTTATTTTTCGATTTGGTATCTTCAAACCTTTTTGGCATCAGTCGTTTTCCTAGTTTTTACTTGAAAATTGTATTGAAAATAACTTATTAAATCAAAATATTATTTCTCGAATTATTTTTTTGTGAAAATTTCGTGACGGCCACGAATGAAATTATTTTGAAATTTTTCTATTTTAACTTCGTAGACTTTAGACTGAATCTGTACCCAGACTCGATTTCCGCAACTGTGACCATTCGATAGATCGAGGCCATATAAGCAAAGTTTCATTATCAACATACATTTTTCAATAGCTTAAAATGATATCAGCCATTTGCAATAAATTAAAAAAAAATTAAAAAAATTCCGATGAACAAAAAGGGCATTTTAATGGGGATGAGAAAAAAAATTCGCGAAATGTACCCCGTGACGGCAGGCAGTGCAATAATCATACGAATTTCCAACGTTTTATTTATATTTTGAACTACTGTTTTAGTTAACTTTCAAAGGGTTTTCTCTAGTTCCATTTAACAATTTATTATATGTTTTCAATCCAAACATTCTCTCGTAGAATTGACTTCTGAAATTTGTTTAATATCATTTGTTGTTCTACAACCAGAGACGAAGGTCACGCACTACGCGGACTCGCAAACCTTTTTTTGATTCTAAGTTAATTAATTTTTTCGGGAAGTTTTGGCTTCTAGAGTGCTCTATTCTAACGGAGGGCCAATTTTTCACAAAAATACAAACAGAAATCTTGAAATTAAAAAAACGCAATCGGTTAATTATTCATTTTTTCTTCACCTGTCTCTCTCGCCATACGCATTTCTTATGTCAATCAGCATTTCGAAAAGACTATAGGCTTCTGGAGATCTGGGTCTATTTAAACTGCGAGGCCATACTGTAATGGCATTTTAGAGTCTTAGAAATTCGTTACGATTCTTTGAGGAGGTCTTTCGCATTGATTTGAGTACTTTTGAAAAAAATATATGGTAACCAATTGTACAGTAATTTTTGAAAAAGTACTCTCAAATTACGTCAAAAAAATTCCAGGTCAACTTCAAACAGTTTTTAAGAACTTTTTCTCATTACAGGAAAGTCTGAAGAAATCACGTGACGAATAATCCAAAAATAAAGTTTAAAATATGTCATAAATAAATCCTTATTCAATTGAAAAATGAAGATCACGTGACGTGTTTTGGAAAATATTATTTGTTCAAACTCTTTAAATTAGGTGATGGATTAGGTCCTCAAAACTTTTCGGCGTATTTGAGTACTTGGGTACTAGGCCAAAACCTCATTTAAATTAATTTGAAGCGTCACGTGATCGTTTTGCGACTTGAGTGTAATGTAAAAAAGTCTTAAAACTTTCTATAGGAACCAACTTCACTCTTGTCAAAATTGATTTAAGCAATTTTTGAAAAAACAGTACTACTTTTACCACCTTATTCCTTAATGATACGGGTCACGTGATCATTTTTGGCGCTATAGTGTATTGGGGAAAAAGCTTAGATTTTTTTCTGATCACGATGAAAAGGTTTAATTTTGTGATTTTAAAAATTTTTGCCAAAAAAATAAGACTGTATTACAGTAAAAATTTTCCAATAAAAAAACGCACAAACTCATTTCATCATTAAAGTTTATCGATAACTTATAACTGGTCTTGTCATTAAATGTTAGCGTCGTTAAAATGCGATGTTAATGGTGACATGGTCACTACGTGCCGGAAATCGGTCTACGAGTTAAGGTTCTGATTTGTTAGTTGAAATTAAACCATTGGAGATTTTTGTCAAATTTTAACTCATTCATTCAAGCTTACTCATGGATATGAATTAAAAAAAGGCAAAGTTTCTTGTAAAACCAGAAAGGGGACTAGACTTCAGGTTACCCAAAACAAATCGTGACTATTGGTAAAAATGCGGATCCGATTTGGAACTCTGCCGAAATCTGGACCTTGAAATCGGCCTATTTTCTGCCAATCAAGGGTTTTGATTGGGTGCTAGATATCCCGCGTTGTTGCTAACAGTCAAATAGTCACGATATGTCAATCGAGGGCCTTTAATCCATATGTCTAAGTGAACCATTTTATTTTTGAATTAATGCAAAGTTCTAAGAGACCACTAATATTATCAATATACCCACAATTGAAAGTCTCGACGATGTTGCGCAAATTTTTGAAAATAATTCAAATTTTATGTATTGGAATTTGGTAAACTGGTCGCTTCGGTTATATACGATATCCCAACATCACCTCTTACATACATAAAGACTATCGCGACATTACGACTCTTTATATACGTTAAGAAACCATAAAGAATTATTTATAAAGAAACGAATTCACCGTAGTTTCTCAGCGATCAATTATTTTACAGAAAATCGATTAATGACGCATACGTGCTTCGAAAATCTCCTGGAAGGCAATTTTGCTCAGAAACAAGCGAGCATTATCAGAATATTAAATTTACTTTTAGGACCCACGGAGATGCCGAAAACAAAAATTCTGTTGAGTTTTTGAATTATGAAATACAAAATTCGACCATTTTGGCAATTACAATGATACGAATTTCCTTAAAAAAATGGTCGATTATTATTATGTATTATAATTGACCATTTTTAGAAAAATCGATATTATGAGTAACTCCAAAATCGTCGAATATTTTATGTTGACATCATTTTAAATTCCGAATACCTTCAATTTTCTTGGACTCCGTGGTTAAAAATAAAATTTAAATATCCTACAATGCTCGCCTTCGATTTGAGCATAAATTTGCCCAAGATATTTAAGCAGGATAAACCAGATGCCTACCTAACCACTGAGTATCTAGAAAAATATCGACCATTTTTGGTACTATGATTTTTACGATTTTTATAAAATATTGGTCAACTTTACTTATATGGACGAATTACTTTAGGAAATCGTATTGTGGAACACTAAAAAATTTGACGATATTTTATGTTAGATATTCAGTGTAACCATTGATTGTAAAAGAGAATGGACTTTTGCGTCTGGGTTTTACATCCCCTTTCTGCGTTAGTTTAAGTAAAAATTATGCAAAAAAATGGGGATGGGGATAGAAATCCGGTCCGGGCATATCCCTTTTACAACCACTGTAAACTAGGCACGGCAAAATTCTGATTTTGATATTTTTGAGTGGCGCACTTTCGGTTTTTGTGACGACCTGTAAAATCTCAAAAAAAATGAAAAAACCAAACAAATCCGAAGTCTTAAAAAGACCCAAAAAAATCTCTTTTGAAATTCCTATATTTCAAATCGTTCTCCAGTAAGATACAGCGGCCTGATTGACAGCCTCGTTATTAGATAAAAAAGTTGGTTCTACTAGTCTACATAGACTATGTTATTGGAATACGATGATGAAGTTTTTTAAAGTAATCATCGAAATGGGAAAAGCTTCGTAATTATTACATTTAAAATGCCATTTACGTACTAATTTGGAGCTTTTCTATTTCTGCTAATATTCTAAAATTTGATAATAAGTATTTAAGTTACAAATATCGCTAATTCATTTCGATAGCGAGGAAATAAGTGCCTAAGTGCGTAAACAAAACTTTCTTGTTTGAATTAATCCAAATGCCATAATTTATAATCCCTTTGATGACCCTGTGTGTCTAGGCACGTGTAACAAAACTGCCTTATTTCGATTTAGATCGACTCATCAGACCACCGTTGGCGGAAGTTATGAGTGCTGAGAGCAGACTAAAGCAACTATTATGTGCTGGCTGAAATTGCTTCAAATTCTCTCTTGTAAAGAAAAAAAGAATATTTTCCGTTAAGTGAGGAAATTAATATGGATTAGTATTGAGGTTTTCAAAAAAAAAATATAGTTCGCAAATCAATTTTTTATTTTGTCGCTTATCAATAAGTGACGAACCACAAGTCAGTTACTTGCTCGGACTTGAGATTCATTGACACTTTTCAAACATAAAATGTAAGGACTGCTATCTTTATTAGAAATTAAATTTAAAAAGATAAAATGAATTTTAATTTGTCATTCATGCGTGAATTTCAAATTTGAAATGATTCAGCATCATTACTGCGTCTCATTTTATAAGGCCCAAAACCGAGCACTGTAATCAAAATTAATTCTCGACTAAATCTTTTGACTCTTCGTTCAATTTCGCATTATTTTTATTTAGTCAGAAAATTTATGAAGGAATACTTCATCGGGGATTGAATTTTTTTTTATTATTGACCCAATCGAGTCGGCGTTAAGAGACTCAGAAATACTGTATGTCATATACAATTTGTTACGTTTTCATTAGAGTATAAGCTTAATTATTTATTAAGTATTATTAAATATTTAGTCAACAAAATCAGGAAAGAAGTACAGTGTAGTTATGATTATTTTAGAAGTCATGATAAAAGTTAATCGCCATTTGGAAAACCTATGTGGATCAACATTTTTATAAAATTATGAGATTTCTAGAATCTAACTTCATAGCTTAAGGATCCGAACAAAAATTTAAATTTCGGGGTACGGCATAACCTGCATCGGATCCGAGACTTTTTTCTTTCGATCAAATTTTTTCAACCTCCGATCCGATCAAGTTCGATTTATATCCAGGTTTTTGAACAATGGGACCATGAAACTGCTCACAGTTAATCAAAAAATCTTTAATATATAGTTAAAAAATCACTAGTTATTTTTTAGTGCTATTGAACACTAGAAAGGCAAAAACTGTTTAAACTTTTTCTTGAAAAGTTCCGAAATTGAAGTGCGAAACCAAAATTCATAAATCACATTTGGATATCAATAAAAGCCGAAATGAAATCTTAAATTCCAAAATTTGAATTAATTTTTTTGATTTAAAATTAGGTTTCAAATGGCGATCAACTGGTTTTAAGTACTTCTGACTGTACTCTTTTCCTGATTTGTAACTAATTTTTCAATAATAATTAATAAAAATAATTAACTTATACTCTAGTTAACTCGTGACTTTAAAGTGATCTGTACCCAAAACTGATTTCTGCCATCTAAGCTGCCATTCTTAACATCGGAGCCATATAAATCGAGCCATTAAAATCGAGCCATATCCCATATTCACACCTGGTTTGTTAATATCCCGGGCCCTCAGTTAGGGAAACGTAGTGTGTTTTTAAAGTAGTAGGGCCGGGATATTTACAAAGTGTGAAGAGGGGATACTATAAGTAGGGTTAACGCCGAAGAAAAAGCACTTCTCGAACGTAAGGTAGGGAAAAATTGAAGTGAGGCGTTTTCAAGCATTTTTTATGAAAGATTTCAAAACAACGTTAAAATTTTTTACATTTTTTGTTTCTAACTTTGACCCCAAAAATTGCAAAAATGTGTTTTCATAACGAATTTCACGATTTTAAACCAACTTAACCAGCGATTTCCAAAAAACAATTGTTTTTTTGGAACTCTGTAAACACTTTGTGTGGGGCCGAGGACTCCAGTTTGGGGCTACGATGCGTATGATTTTTTTTTTTAATAGTCGGAAATTTTTGAAAAGTCAATCGGTGTATTTTTTGATACATTGATGACTATAGGGTTAATTCCGGGAATGACCTCAAAACTTAACTCTGGAACTATGGCAGAAAAAATTTTTGGAATATTTCAGGGTCAACTTAAAATGACCTAGAAACATCAAAAAAATTTAGTAAAAATGTTCCAAAACTTCGACCCAAAAGACCTAAAGTGACCCCGAAATGAGAGTATAACTCAAAATTTAAAAGCGCCATGTGACCAGTGGATATTTCGACATTTTACCAGTTAAAATCTTTGTTTTTTCCAATAAAATATTCACCTTTTGAATAAAACACTTTATATCTTGAATAATCTCGGTAGTTGATATAAAAAGTCGTTGTTTGAAATCGTGTAAAAGTTTTTAGGAAATGCACTTTTTGATTTCATCTTCAAGTTTCCATTTTTCTAATGCTTGAATTTGAAAGCTCAATCATCAATATGTTATATTCGTACTGTAAATTGACAGCGTCACAAACGCAATATAACCTTCTAGCTCAAAAAATGATATGACTTATTTCTTATTCGCCGATAAACCTCTTATTGGCAGGTTTCTGGGTTACCAATAATTCTAGCAATCACTTGTCTCTGTATTTGTGTACCGAATTTTTCAGAAAAATAAGTAGCCAAATAAGAGTGCGTTTTTTCGACCGCTGTCTATATAAAAATCATACATGTATATTTCTTTTTTTTTGTGCTAATGTCAAACTATAACGCTTTAAGTATTTTCTCGTCATTTTTATTTATGAATTTTTATACAAAAGCAGACCTTAAATGAGGTATTTTTGAGTCCCATACTGACAATTAAACAAATAAACCCTTTTACGCGCCCAAAAACGATCGGAAATATCATTTTTCCAGGTGATGATCGGTAGAAATAATCAAATAAACATTTTGTACGTAAAAAGTAGAATGCGTACTGTGCAAAAATAAATTATGCATTTTAAGGGGTGAAAGTTTTAAGGAAAAACAGGGGTTAAAGGGGATTATGTGCATTTCAAGGGGTAAGGGACTGTTAGCAATTTAAAAAAAAAAAGTACTATTTTGGCCTACCTTATTTCTTGATTATACGGTCACGTTATCATTTTCGGGCTATGGTGTAATGGAAAAAAAACCATAGAATTTTTTTTTGATCATGATCAAAGGTTTTATTTGGTGATTCCAAAAATTTTTGCAAAAAATAAGTACTGTAATACTGTAAAAATTGTCAAAAAAAAACGCACAAACGTCATTTTCTTTTAAAGTTTATTGATATTTTCCTAACTGATCTTGTCAATAATGATTAAGCGTCGTAAAATGCGATTAAATGGTGAATGGCAGAAATAAAGTCTACGAGTTAAACGTACAAATTGTATATGACATAAGGTATTTCTGAGTCTCTAAACGCGACTCGAATTGGTCAAATTTTAAAAACATTCAACTCTGATGAGTACTCCCTTCACATTAAATCTTCTAATAAATAAAAATGATGCAGAAAATTGAACGAAAAGTCAAAAGATTAAGTCGAGAAATTAAATTTTGAATTACAGTGCTAGTTAAAAATAAGACGCTAATAAATGATTGCTGAATAATTCAAATTTTGAAATTTTCGCAAAAATGGCAAATAAAATTCATTTTATACTTTTTAAATTTAATTTTCCTATAAAGTTACATTTTATGTTTCAAAAGGTCAATGATCTCAAGTCCAAGGCAAGTAACTGACTTGTGGGTTCGTCAACTTATTTGATAAGCAACAAAATAAATTGATTTGCGACTATAGAAAAACCTCAATACTAATCCAAATTAATGTCCTTCACTTAAACGGAAAATATTTTTTTTCTTTACAAGAGAGAATTTGAAGCTATTTAGCCAGAACATAAAAGTTGCCTTAGTCTGCTCTCAGCACTCAATAACTTCCGCCAACGGTGTCTGATGAGTCGATCTATCGAAATAATGCAGTTTTAGTCCTTTTTCAAAAAACAATTAATTCAAAATATAATATCTCCCTTTATGGGAGTAGGTGTTGCTTGATTTGAGCCTCTTCCAAGGTCATTTCCCGCCAAACTAGCAAAAGTGATATTCCAAAAACAATTTGAAACTAACAAAACCAACCTTCGCGGTAATTTTTGAACTTAACAGTAATCTGATACAATCTCACCTACGCGACACTTAACGCTTTTAAAAAGCTTCTTTAAAAGACACGCAGTTCGTACCTACTCCTTCAATTTTCATCATTTTTTATTATTTTTTTGTGTAAGGCTCCGGAGAAGCGGTAAACAAATAATGAAAAAGCGCTTTTGTTTTAACATTTTTCTTTCAGCGGACAAAAACGGGAAAAAACCAAAAATTTAAATTTTGAAATGGTCAGTTTGGGAGGCTCAGGCAAAAGCTATCTCCTCCACCAGTTTGAGAGATACAGTTTCGACTCATACTGCATCTGAAAGCAACAAGACTTGTTTGCCAATGAACTAGAGTTTTTTTTTGAAATTTTGCTTCGGCGGCTCTTGAGGGCCATGTCAACTTTTCATTTTGAGCCAAAATTGTTTAAAATGGTCAAGTCTGGGAGGCTCAGGCAAAAGCTTTCTCCTCCACCAGTTTGAGAGATACAGTTTCGACTCATATTGCATCTGAAAGCACAAAGACTTGTTTGACAATGACATATAAAGTTTTTTTGAAATTTTGATTCGGCGTCTCTTGGGGGCCATGTCAACTTTCCATTTTGAGCATAAATTTTTGACAAAATTTAGAAACCAGAAAAAATGCTTTCAAAATCATTTTTTCCGTAAATACAAACACTTTTAAGGAAGTTGGTGCAAATTTAAACTCGGTAGCGTCAAAAGAAACCAAATTAGCGCACTTTCAAATTTAAATCATAAATAAAATCGATAATTTTTTGTTTTCGTTTTTTGGCTTTTTTTGGCCGCCGAAAGCAAAATTTCGAAACAAAAGCAATTTTGTATTATTTTTAAGGCTTCTCCGGAGCCTCACCACAAAAAAATAATAAAAAATGATGAAAATTGAATGAGTAGGCACGAACTGCGTGTCTTTTTAAGAAGCTTTTTAAAAGCGTAGGTGTCGGCGTAGGTGGGATTGTATCAGATTACTGTTCAATTCAAAAATTACGTGAAGGTTGGTTCTGTAGTTACAAATGTTTTTTGAATATCACCTGTGCTAGTTTGGCGAGAAAATGACCTCGGAAGAAGCTCAAATCAGCGACACCCACTCCCTTATCGCCTTCGGCCGGGATTTTGGGCTCATTTTTCAACAAAATTTAATTATAAATATAATACAGTCCCTAACCCCTTGAAATGCACATAATCCTCTTTTAACCCCTTGAAATGCCTGTTTTTTCTGAAAAAAACTTTCACCCTTAAAATGCATAATTTATTTTTGCACAGTACGCATTCTACTTTTTACGTACAAAATGTTTATTTGATTATCTCTAACCGATTCATCACCTGGAAAATGATATTTCCGATCGTTTTTGGGCGCGTAAAAGGGTTATATGTTTTAATTTGTCAGTATGGGACTCAAAAATACCTCATCTAAGGTCTGCTTTTGTATAAAAATTCATAAATAAAAATGACGAGAAAATACTTAAAGCGTAATAGTTTGACATTGGCACAAAAAAATATACATGTATGAATTTTTATATAGACAGCGGTCGAAAAAAACGCAGTCTTATTTGGCTACTTATTTTTCTGAAAATTCGGTACACAAATACAGAGACAAGTGATTGCTAGAATTATTGGTACTCCAGAAACCTGCCAATAGAGGCTTTACGGCGAATAAGAATAAGTCATATCATTTTTGAGCAAGAAGTTTATATTGCGATTTGTGACGCTGTCAAAATTACAGTACTGAATTATAACATATTGATGATTGAGCCTCAAATTCAAGCATTAGAAAAATGGAAACTTGAAGATGAAATTCAAAAAATGCATTTTTCTAGAAACTTGTTTACACGATTCAACAACGATCTTAATATCAAATACAAGCTTATTCAAGGATCTAAAAGTGTTTATTCCAAAAGGTGATATTTTATTGGAACAACAAAGATTTTTAACTGGTAAAATGTCCAAATATCCACTGTCACAGCCTTTAATTTTGAGTTTAGTGCCAGAAACACAAGATGTAGAATAATTAAAGTATCTGCTTCAAAAACAAAATTTCAAAATGCCAATAACGCATTTTTTCAAACAAACAAAAAAGATTCTAATTATAAATTTCTAAAATCTCGCATTAAATTGCCTTATTTTAATAAGTTGACCTTATTTAAACTTTTAAACATCATTAATTTATTAGCACTGACTTCCACTATATTCTGTACATTAATTTATGAATAAATTCGCTTAATTGTTTTCTAAACATTTATTCGTATTATTTAAATTTTCAAACTTCTAGAAAATTTAAATTGAATTTTTAAGTCTTGAAACTAGAAATTCAGCGCAAACCACAATTCGTATTTTGTGTAGAATTATTCAAGAATAGAAAAAACATAAAGATCAAGAAAAAAAACAATTTTCCTCCAGAAAAAAGGCATGCCCTTGAAATGCGCATAATCCCCTTTGCCCCTTGAAATGCCTACTTTTTTTTGGATTTTTTTGCATTTCAAGGGGTTAGGGACTGTATCTCCCTTTATCGGCTTTCGGCCGATTTTGAGCTCATTTTTTCAAAAAAATTAAATTCAAAAATATAATATCTCCCTTTATCGGCCTTTGGCCGATTTTGGGCTAATTTTTCAACAAATTAAATCAAATATAAATATCTCTTTTTATCGGCCTTCGGCCGTTTTGGGCTCATTTTTTCAACAAAATTAAATTAAAAATATAAATTTTCTCATTTATCGGCCTTCGGCCGATTTGGGCTCATTTTTTTCAAAAAAAATTAAATTCAAAATATAATATCTCCCTTTATTGGCCTACGGCCGATTTGGGCTCATTTTTCAAAAAAATTAAAATTCAAAATATAATATCTCCCTTTATTGGCCTAAGGCCGATTTTGGGCTCATTTTTCAACAAATATTAAATTTTAAATATAAAATCTCCCCTTTATCGGCCTTCGGCCGATTAGGGGCTCATTTTTTCAACAAAATTAGATGCTTTTCAGTAGATGCTGAAAATCGAGGCTCGATCGCAGGATTATTTGAGGCAAAAACCTCTCAAAATGGGCTACAGAATTGTTCCTACTAATCCCCCTTAATTAGTTAAGCACCAAGACCCTTAATACCTAAAATCCTTGTAATTAATAAAGATTCCTTGACCCTAATAGTTAATTATAACCAAGACTTACATACCTTAATATAAAATTTGTAATTAATAACGATTAACTATTGATTAATACCCTTAATACCTTATACGGTATTAGTAATACCCTCTTAATAAATTGCACGCCAAACCCTTCTTGATAATCATCTTACCTTGCCCCTTGGTTGGTTCGAGCCCAAACCCTATTAATATTTTTACCGCCCTCGTAACCCCTCAATTTGTACCCGAAAACCCCCCCCCTCAATTATTTGTGCCTATAAACCCTTAAAAAAAATTAGAGCAGACCAGAGCAAAAAAAAAATTTTAAGAGCAGAGCAAACAGAATTTTTTGGCTTTAGAGCAGAGCAGCCAAAATTTATTTTCGGTTTAGAGCAGAGCAGAGCAAACCATTCAAAATATGCTCCTAGAGCAGAGCAAGAGCGAACCGAAATAAATTGGTGCTGAGACAGAGCAGAAAAAAACGATTTCAAAAAATCTGCCGACCCCTGCCCTTTATAACACTTTGGCTAATATACCGGCCCTGATTAGCAAAACGTAGTGTGTTTTTTAAAGTAGTAGGGCCGGGATATTAACAAAAGTGTGATAAAGGGATATGATTTACCAAGATTAAGTTTTTTTTACAAAAACAAATATTTTAAACAGAAAATTTTATTGGGCTGTACTTCAATATTAATGTAAAATTTCGGGTCGTGCTTTCCGTACCCAAATTGGCCAATCGACTTTTTTTGTCCTCACTAATGCTTTCCGTACCAAAATTGTCTGAATTACTTTTTTTTATTTAGGTCAATTTGGGTACGGAAAGCACGGGCGTGCTTAGCATACCCAAATTGGTCTGAATGAAAAATATGTCGTGGAAACGCAACGTTATGATTATGCGTCATTAGAGTGGTTGAGGAATTTCACCGACTGCACTGGAGCACAGTGAAAGGCATAACTATGCCGCATAAGTAGGGTCAGTACCGGGAGACTTATCTGCAAAATTAACCGTTTATTAACCGTATATTAACAACAACAAAATCAATAATAAATCAACCTTTATAGCGCGTTTCAAAGCCCAAAAGGTTGTTTTTTGTGACCACTTGGAGGCTCCAAAATTTTTTTTTATTGTCGGAATCATTCTTTTTGAGAAATTTAAGCTCAAAAGATCCGTACTGAGGGTTTAGTCTGATAAGTCTCCCAGTACTGACCCTACTTATGTGGCATAAATTATGCCTATCACTGTGCTCCAGTGCAGTCGGTGAATTCCTCAACCACCCTTATGACGCATAATCATGACGTTGCATTTTCACAACACTATTTTTCAATCAGACCAATTTGGGTACGCTAAGCACGCCCGTGCTTTCCGTACCCCAAATTGACCTAAATAAGAAAAAGGAATGCAGACCAAATTTTGGGTACGGAAAGCACGGGCGTGCTTAGCGTACCCAAATGAGTACACTAGACACCAACGTCAAAATTTCACGTAATAGGTATAATCTTAAATGTTTAAAATATAAAATCACATGAACTTGAAGAGCCTAACTCGTGCCCAGTGTACACGGTTTACGAAAAAAAAAGGTTGAGGTGAGAATAGTAGGGTTCCC
>SCLH01000492.1:100266-136435 GCA_004367855.1 Oikopleura vanhoeffeni
ATTCTATCATACTCTGGTTTAAAGGCGTATGGTTGGCTCCCTTATAAGAAAAAAGCTCATTCAATTCTAGTCTTTGGGTTGCGGCAAGAAGTATCTTATAATATTTCTTCTTTCTATACTTAAGGGGGTGGTTGCGGTCATTTTTTTGAGCCCTTATAGAATTAATTATGATACATTACATATGGTTTATGACTAAAGTTGTTTTCAAACACATCTAGATAACCGGTTTCCCATGATACTATGACATTTTTTCAATTGTGAATTTGACCCATCCGGACAAACGATGCATTGACATTACCCAATTTCGAAATTGTCTTAAATCGATTGCTTAGGAAGTTTCAATTTGATTTTTAGCCAGATGGTTTACACCTTAATTAATGATTTTGCCGCTGAGTGGTTAACAATTTTTGTTAGCTGCTAGCCAACTTTTTGGATCAGTAAAGATCTTCAGCTTCATTTGGTGGTACTTTTTGTTCCGTCACGAACTTTTTTTTCGAACTTTTCATTTCCGGTTCACTTCATTCATTTACTAGAATATCAGACTTTATTCAAATTCCCTTTTTATCACTTTTACCGCATCTATATTTTTTACCTAATCGAAACAAAACTGGGCTCACACTTATAACATTGTCTAAAGAAGTAGACGTTGTGAAGTTCGAAAAAACTGCAAATCGGCGCTTTAAGTGAGAAGAAAAAATCAACAGTGCGAAATTCTATTCATCACTTTTTTGTTCTCTTTATTGCTACTTCTGTGTGAATTTTGAACGCGCCTGTATGTCGGGTGTAAAAGAGATAGATTTTTAAAAACGTTTAGTGCTCTAGATAGACTTACTGGTGTGTTGATGTAAAAAGGTTGACTTTCGGATGTAGCCTCGTAGAGAAGGCTAGAATACAACAAGTATCCTCAAGGATTTTTAAAAAACCAAATGCCCCTTAGATTGATCTGAGTTGATTGAAGGTACCAAAAGCGCACCCCCTTAATTTTTGATTATGTTTACCACGACATGCAAAAGGTCGGGCCCATTTTTGTGTTAAAAACACATGTTTTTTCATTTTTTCTCTCAACACTTTTTCGACTTCATATTTTTTGTATCAGTTTAATATTCTACCAGGCTTCCAACGTGATAGGGATAACAGGGATAAACCAAGGGATGGGATCTGAAAATCATGTACTGGAATGCATGATCTGAATAAATCGAGAATTAATTTACAAATCGAATAAAAGTAAGTCTATTCGAAATTTTTGGTTTTTTATTTTATTGGTAAAGTTAACCGTTTATAACTTCAGCATATTTCGAAGTTTCCGTCAACTTTTTCTCAATTTCTGTCTGCCATACATGTTCTATTTAAATCACAGGTGCTAGTGTTTTTATTCAGTTTCTTATATTGTTCTTTTGTTATACTTTAATCAAAATACAACACTACCCATCTCCTTCTTTTGGCTTAGCTACCAAAGCGGATTTTTCTGTTTTTAAATTCGCATGTTTCTTCATTCTATATTCTTCTTTATATATTTTTTCGTTTCTCTGAAATAAACTGCTTATTACAACATAACAGATAAGGTCTCACGTTGCGTTACTTGCATCCGTGTAGTCGACTTCTCGTGACGTATCAGCTGAACCGGCGTCGTTTCTCGCGTGATTCAATATTGGTCGAGGGCCAATTTACGTTTACACTACGATGTGTATTTCACGATTTTTATTTTTGAAGGTTCGAAGTGTTGTCTGGTCGAGCTCACTTTGGGGAGAATTGGCAATTGGCTGAATTATTTTTGCGAAACTTGGTTAAGATTGGTTATGGTGATGATGGAAAGTCTGGAAAATGCCGGTTTTACGTTAATTTCGTAATTATCCATGATTATTGGGGTTTTTCCATTGCAAATCAGCATTAAATTTACTGCAAGGAAGAATTTGAAGGAAAAATGTTTGGGTTTGGCCTAAAGTAGTTGACCCAATACGCTCTTAATTCGTACTTCTATGATCCTCACATTGATGAGAAAGTAATTTACAAAGTTTTCCATCAATTGAAAATTGCAGTTTGTGCGTTTTTACTACGAACTTTATGCTTTACCTTACTTTGGCAATTTTTTTGGATATCACTTAGTGATTCACCCACAAAAAGATCTTGGAAACAATGAATCAACTTATCCACACAACCTCCATATTCCTGTCACATCCACAGACGATGCCATAAAATCACAAGGGAACATCAGTCAACCTCAGAAGGCATTAGGATCCCGCCCACGAGTACAATCCTTAATATTTGAAAAATTGCGAATGAGCATTGATTGGTTGATCCTTCTTATTAGCCATCTGGCTCCGTCAGGATGGGTGCTAATATCTTGCGTCTGTTGTATAACATTTCAACTATTTAGGATTTGTACATCTGGGGCGGGCTATCATCATACCTTTTGAACGCGTAGATAGTCACTTCAAAAATCAGACCGAAAATAAGTGTTAAAAAGCTCTCGTTTGATACATGTTAAACTTCCAACAATGTGCATATCTGAAATACTCACCACATTTTTTCTGAAACAGGTTCAATTTTATGCGGTTTGATTGGAAGCGGATTCTTTCGCTTAGTCTCACTCTTTCGAAAATACTTTTGACTCATCTGGAGTTGGATTTTAAACATTAGCCAGGATTTACAAAGTGTTTTGGTAACGATTAACAATCAAATAGCTCCTAGAACATGATCTGGAGCAATTTTGACTTTTGAGTGAGTGAATTTTAATACTCCGATTTTCGATTTTAGTATGGACTTAAATCTGATCATCGTTTTGACCAATATAAAATAAACTGTGCAAAATCTTGCAGGTGATTCACTCAATACCATATTTCTTGAATATGTACACGATCTAGTTCCTCACATCGAGGAAATTACATTTTTCCCAAACATCGTGTTTTTTTTTCATAAATAATTCATTTGAAACTATTCAAAATATTTCTTGGCATTCCCCCACAGATAACAGTCATTCAGTCCAGCTATAGGTAAAAACAAGCTCTCTCAATAATATGGAGTCTTTAAGGGCGTGGGTGTCGGTTCTTCTTTTAGCCCTTTATAGCGAATTAATTCTATGACTACATTAATATCGGTGATGACTAAAGATTGACCAAGGAATTCATGGTTTGCATTATTTTTTACCAAATAACGAATCTAGAACAAAATCTGAATTTTCAAATTCGAATATTTTTGCTTAACGCGCATAACCCGGTATTCTCACCATCTGATAAGTGAAACATTTTTTACTGGTGAATAAGACCCACGAAAACGAGCTGACATTTAACATTATCGAGACACGTTCTATCGAATTATCTAGAATTTCACATTATTTTTGAGCCAAAATCTCTTACTTCTTACGATTTTGCGCCACTGAATCGTGGTGGTACACATTCAGCTTTCAACTCATGCTGGGTTACTTTTGTACCGATCAGCACACAACTTTTTTTCGCCAACTTTCCCATTTCCGGTTAACTAGCATTCTCATTTTCTAGAACATTCTAGCACTATTATTCAAATTTCTTTCTCATCACGCTTTTACGCTTACATTATCTACACTTGTCGAGATAAATGGCTGCTATACAACATTCGTATAAAAGGAAGACTGGGTTGAGTTAAAAAATGGCAAAATCGGCGTTTAGTGACTTCTTAGAAGAAAAAAGGTCAAAAATCTTTGATCAAGTCGATTTTCGACCAATGAGAAAGCCAATTTTTTGGAAAATTTTTCGGAACACAACTTTTCTTTGCACTCTGGAACAATGCTGTACAATTGCTACGACTTCATTTTTCCACAATATTCGGATAGAATCTTAAATGCTGGAAAAACGCTGTAACCCTATGCTCCCCTCCCCACCCCCCCCCCAATTTACATCGGCTCTACTTAAGACCGTCTGTTTACAGCAACTCAGATAGTGAAAGCTTCAGTTTAGCGCTTTTAACGGTAACACTCTTCACATCAAACCGATTATTGGTATTTTTTCCCCTTATTAGTTCTTAGGACACACTTTCAGAGCACTTTTCGCCGCGCACACCTATCCCTTCAATGCCAAGCCGATCCTTTAATTAAACAACAATATTATACGCTGATACTTCGTTCAAAATTCATAAAACACTTGATTGCGGACCATATTATAGGAATTTTAAATTACCTAGCGATATTCAATTGGGACTTTGGCAATTTCCCATCTTGACTTTCATAATCCCTTGATGACACCTGATCGTTGTCTCGGCAGTTGTACAAAACTCATAAACAGCCTCAAATCGGCCGAAGGCCGATCAAGGGAGATAATATATTTTGAATTTAATTTTGTTGAAAAATGAGCCCGAAATCGGCCGAAGGCCGATAAAGGGGGAAAATATAGTTTAATTAAATTTTGTTGAAAAATGAGCCCCAAATAAGCCGAAGGCCGATAAATGGGGATGTTATGTTTTTATTTTATTTTGTTGAAAAATGAGCCCTTAATCGGCCGAAGGCCGATAAAGGGAGATTTCATGTTTTATATGGGGCTCATTCTTTAACTAAATTAAATATAAAACATGAAATCTCCCTTTATCGGCCTTCGGCCGATTTAGGGCTCTTTTTCAAAAAAAAATAAAAACATAACATTCCCCATTTATCGGCCTTCGGCTTATTTGGGGCTCATTTTTTCAACAAAATTTAATTAAAATATATTTTCCCCCTTTATCGGCCTTCGGCCGATTTGAGGCTCATTTTTCAACAAAATTAATTAAAATATAATTTTCTTTCTTTATCGGCCTTCGGCCGATTTGAGAGTCATTTTTCAAAAAAAATTAAATTCAAAATATAATATCTCCCTTTATGGGAGTAGTGTGCTTTGATTTGAGCCTCTTCCAAGGTCATTTCCCGCCAAACTAGCAAAAGTGATATTCCAAAAACAATTTAAAACTAACAAAACCAACCTTCGCGGTAATTTTTGAACTTAACAGTAATCTGATACAATCTCACCTACGCCGACACTTACAGCTTTTAAAAAGCTTCTTTAAAAGACACGCAGTTCGTACCTACTCCTTCAATTTTCATCATTTTTTATTATTTTTTTGTGTTAAGGCTCCGGAGAAGCGGTAAACAAATAATGAAAAAGCGCTTTTGTTTTAACATTTTTCTTTCAGCGGACAAAAACGGGAAAAAACCAAAAATTTAAATTTTGAAATGGTCAGTTTGGGAGGCTCAGGCAAAAGCTATCTCCTCCACCAGTTTGAGAGATACAGTTTCGACTCATACTGCATCTGAAAGCAACAAGACTTGTTTGCCAATGAACTAGAGTTTTTTTTTGAAATTTTGCTTCGGCGTCTCTTGAGGGCCATGTCAACTTTTCATTTTGAGCCCAAAATTGTTTAAAATGGTCAGTCTGGGAGGCTCAGGCAAAAGCTTTCTCCTCCACCAGTTTGAGAGATACAGTTTCGACTCATATTGCATCTGAAAGCACAAAGACTTGTTTGACAATGAACTATTAAAGTTTTTTTGAAATTTTGATTCGGCGTCTCTTGGGGGCCATGTCAACTTTTTCATTTTGAGCATAAATTTTTGACAAAATTTAGAAACCAGAAAAAATGCTTTCAAAATCATTTTTTCCGTAAATACAAACACTTTTAAGGAAGTTGGTGCAAATTTAAACTCGGTAGCGTCAAAAGAAACCAAATTAGCGCACTTTCAAATTTAAATCATAAATAAAATCGATAATTTTTTGTTTTCGTTTTTTGGCTTTTTTTGGCCGCCGAAAGCAAAATTTCGAAACAAAAGCAATTTTGTATTATTTTTAAGGCTTCTCCGGAGCCTCACACAAAAAAAATAATAAAAAATGATGAAAATTGAATGAGTAGGCACGAACTGCGTGTCTTTTTAAGAAGCTTTTTAAAAGCGTAGGTGTCGGCGTAGGTGGGATTGTATCAGATTACTGTTCAATTCAAAAATTACCGTGAAGGTTGGTTCTGTTAGTTCAAATGTTTTTTGAATATCACCTGTGCTAGTTTGGCGAGAAAATGACCTCGGAAGAAGCTCAAATCAGCGACACCCACTCCCTTATCGCCTTCGGCCGATTTTGGGCTCATTTTTCAACAAAATTTAATTATAATATAATACAGTCCCTAACCCCTTGAAATGCAC
Organism: Oikopleura vanhoeffeni; assembly: GCA_004367855.1. Taxonomy (NCBI): domain Eukaryota; kingdom Metazoa; phylum Chordata; class Appendicularia; order Copelata; family Oikopleuridae; genus Oikopleura; species Oikopleura vanhoeffeni. The sequence continues at coordinate 106,391 of SCLH01000492.1, forward strand.
ATAATCCTCTTTAACCCCTTGAAATGCCTGTTTTTTCTGAAAAAAACTTTCACCCTTAAAATGCATAATTTATTTTTGCACAGTACGCATTCTACTTTTTACGTACAAAATGTTTATTTGATTATCTCTAACCGATTCATCACCTGGAAAATGATATTTCCGATCGTTTTTGGGCGCGTAAAAGGGTTTATTGTTTTAATTGTCAGTATGGGACTCAAAAATACCTCATCTAAGGTCTGCTTTTGTATAAAAATTCATAAATAAAAATGACGAGAAAATACTTAAAGCGTAATAGTTTGACATTGGCACAAAAAAATATACATGTATGAATTTTTATATAGACAGCGGTCGAAAAAAACGCAGTCTTATTTGGCTACTTATTTTTCTGAAAATTCGGTACACAAATACAGAGACAAGTGATTGCTAGAATTATTGGTACTCCAGAAACCTGCCAATAGAGGCTTTACGGCGAATAAGAATAAGTCATATCATTTTTGAGCAAGAAGTTTATATTGCGATTTGTGACGCTGTCAAAATTACAGTACTGAATTATAAGCATATTGATGATTGAGCCTCAAATTCAAGCATTAGAAAAATGGAAACTTGAAGATGAAATTCAAAAAATGCATTTTTCTAGAAACTTGTTTACACGATTCAAACAACGATTTTAATATCAAATACAAGCTTATTCAAGGATCTAAAAGTGTTTATTCCAAAAGGTGATATTTTTATTGGAACAACAAAGATTTTTAACTGGTAAAATGTCCAAATAATCCACTTGTCACAGCCTTTAATTTTGAGTTAGTGCCAGAAACACAAGATGTAGAATAATTAAAGTATCTGCTTCAAAAACAAAATTTCAAAATGCCAATAACGCATTTTTTCAAACAAAACAAAAAGATTCTAATTTATAAATTTCTAAAATCTCGCATTAAATTGCCTTATTTTAATAAGTTGACTTTATTTAAACTTTTAAACATCATTAATTTATTAGCACTGACTTCCACTATATTCTGTACATTAATTTATGAATAAATTCCGCTTAATTGTTTTCTAAACATTTATTCGTATTATTTAAATTTTCAAACTTCTAGAAAATTTAAATTGAATTTTTAAGTCTTTGAAACTAGAAATTCAGGCAAACCACAATTCGTATTTTGTGTTAGAATTATTCAAGAATCGAAAAAACATAAAGAATCAAGAAAAAAACAATTTTCCTCCAGAAAAAAGGCATGCCCTTGAAATGCGCATAATCCCCTTTGCCCCTTGAAATGCCTACTTTTTTTTGGATTTTTTTGCATTTCAAGGGGTTAGGGACTGTATCTCCCTTTATCGGCTTTCGGCCGATTTTGAGCTCATTTTTTCAAAAAAATTAAATTCAAAAATATAATATCTCCCTTTATCGGCCTTTGGCCGATTTTGGGCTAATTTTTCAACAAATTAAATTTCAAATATTAATATCTCTCTTTATCGGCCTTCGGCCGTTTTGGGCTCATTTTTTCAACAAAATTAAATTAAAAATATAATTTTTCTCATTTATCGGCCTTCGGCCGATTTGGGCTCATTTTTTTCAAAAAAAATTAAATTCAAAATATAATATCTCCCTTTATTGGCCTACGGCCGATTTGGGCTCATTTTTTCAAAAAAATTAAAATTCAAAATATAATATCTCCCTTTATTGGCCTACGGCCGATTTTGGGCTCATTTTTCAACAAAATTAAATTTTAAATATAAAATCTCCCTTTATCGGCCTTCGGCCGATTAGGGGCTCATTTTTCAACAAAATTAGATGCTTTTCAGTAGATGCTGAAAATCGAGGCTCGATCGCAGGATTATTTGAGGCAAAAACCTCTCAAAATGGGCTACAGAATTGTTCCAACTAATACCCCCTTAATTAGTTAAGCCCAAGACCCCTTAATACCTAAAATCCTTGTAATTAATAAAGATTCCTTGACCCCCTTAATACCCTTAATACCCTTATACGGTGATTGTAGTAATACCCTCTTAATAAATTGCACGCCAAACCCTTCTTGATAATCATCTTACCTTGCCCCTTGGTTGGTTCGAGCCCAAACCCTATTAATATTTTTAGCCCCTCGTAACCCCTCAATTTGTACCCGAAAACCCCCCCCTCAATTATTTGTGCCTATAAACCTTAAAAAAAATTAGAGCAGACCAGAGCAAAAAAAAAATTTTTAGAGCAGAGCAAACAGAATTTTTTGGCTTTAGAGCAGAGCAGCCAAAATTTATTTTCGGTTTAGAGCAGAGCAGAGCAAACCATTCAAAATATGCTCCTAGAGCAGAGCAAGAGCGAACCGAAATAAAATGGTGCTAGAGCAGAGCAGAAAAAACGATTTCAAAAAATCTGCCGACCCCTGCCCTTTATAACACTTTGCTAATATACCGGCCCTGATTAGCAACGTAGTGTGTTTTTTAAAGTAGTAGGGCCGGGATATTAACAAAAGTGTGATAAAGGGATATGATTTACCAAGATTAAGTTTTTTTTACAAAAACAATATTTTAAACAGAAAATTTTATTGGGCTGTACTTCAATATTAATGTAAAATTTGGGTCGTGCTTTCCGTACCCAAATTGGCCAATCGACTTTTTTTGTCCTCACTAATGCTTTCCGTACCAAAATTGTCTGAATTACTTTTTTTTATTTAGGTCAATTTGGGTACGGAAAGCACGGGCGTGCTTAGCATACCCAAATTGGTCTGAATGAAAAATATGTCGTGGAAACGCAACGTTATGATTATGCGTCATTAGAGTGGTTGAGGAATTTTCACCGACTGCACTGGAGCACATGAAAGGCATAACTATGCCGCATAAGTAGGGTCAGTACCGGGAGACTTATCTGCAAAATTAACCGTTTATTAACCGTATATTAACAACAACAAAATCAATAATAAATCAACCTTTATAGCGCGTTTCAAAGCCCAAAAGGTTGTTTTTTGTGACCACTTGGAGGCTCCAAAATTTTTTTTTATTGTCGGAATCATTCTTTTTGAGAAATTTAAGCTCAAAGAATCCGTACTGAGGGGTTTAGTCTGATAAGTCTCCCAGTACTGACCCTACTTATGTGGCATAAATTATGCCTATCACTGTGCTCCAGTGCAGTCGGTGAAATTCCTCAACCACCCTTATGACGCATAATCATGACGTTGCATTTTCACAACATATTTTTTCAATCAGACCAATTTGGGTACGCTAAGCACGCCCGTGCTTTCCGTACCCCAAATTGACCTAAATAAAGAAAAAGGAATGCAGACCAATTTTGGGTACGGAAAGCACGGGCGTGCTTAGCGTACCCAAATGAGTACACTAGACACCAACGTCAAAATTTCACGTAATAGGTATAATCTTAAATGTTTAAAATATAAAATCACATGAACTTGAAGAGCCTAACTCGTGCCCAGTGTACACGGTTTACGAAAAAAAAAGGTTGAGGTGAGAATAGTAGGGTTCCGCAGGAAACATCTCTTTTTCTCTTTCTTTTCTTATCTTTCCTTTTTTTCTCNAAAGGGAGATTTCATGTTTTATATTTAATTTAGTTAAAGAATGAGCCCCAAATCGGCCAAAGGCCGATAAAGGAGAAAATTATATTTTAATTTTATTTTGTTGAAAAATGAGCCTCAAATCGGCCGAAGGCCGATAAAGGGAGGTATTATATCTTGAATATAATTTTTTTGAAAAATGAGCTCAAAATCGGCCGAAGGCCGATAAAGGAGGAAAATATATTTTGATTAAATTTTGTTGAAAAATGAGCCCCAAATAAGCCGAAGGCCGATCAAAGTGGATTTTATGCTTTTAATTCATATTTGTTTAAAAGTGAGCCCCAAATCGGCCGAAGGCCGATAAAAGGAGACATTATATTATAATTTAATTTTTTTGAAAAATGAGCCCTTAAGGGGGTTGTTTAGGACTCTGATTTTAAAAAAAGGCTTTAGAGGCATTTAAAATGCTCCAAATTGATACGGGGTGATAATTTAGTGTACTTAGAAACCAATCATCCAAAAAAAAAATTTCGATTTTCTTCAATGTATTTTTTAAAAGATGAAGTTAAAAAATGACGGTTGCTCGAATTTGACTACTAAAACTTCAAAATATCGACTTGAGGTAAGCCAACTTTCTCATCAGTGTTTCACTGGCTTTCTTTTTAGCCTACTTTCGAAAAAATCGAAGTACGTTTTTTTCGGAATTTTTTCGAAAGTGCCAAAAAAATCATATTTTTAAGTCTGGATCGAAATATGGGAAAACGCACAACCTTTCGCTACAACCCTTCAAAATTCCACAAGGTGTAATTTAAAAAAAATTGGCCCAATTTTGAAACTAAACCTCGGAGGAGATAGATTTTCAAGCAAAAAATCATGAAAAACGGCCAAAAATCGTCAGTTTATTGGACCGCTTAGAAAATTCAGTCATCGAAATGAAAAAAACGCCAACTACAAATCTTAGTTTGCTCATTCCACGTAGTATGCAAACTTTTCGAAAAATTTCGATATATGGTCTGGAAAGAGATAGATTTTGAAATTTCGCGAAGTGACCTCCTGTTACGACTATGTGACGATTGGTGTAGTCATCAAAATTTCAGTTTGATCTTTGATTTGACAATATTAAGGCTAGGTCTACAAATTGGCATTTTTGGAATTATTGCTCAAGGTTCAGATTTTCCAGAAATTACTCTGTAAATTTGCAAATCAGACACGACAACCGCCTTAAGGGTGTGGGTGTCGCAGATTTTGACAGTTTACGAAGCTATTTTTGCATAAACTAGCAGAGCTGAAATCCGAAAAACTTTTGCATCTTGAAGAACAACTCTTCACGGTGATTTGTAATTTAACAGTAATCTGATAAAATCCCGCATACGCCTACACCTACGCTTTTAAAAAGTTTCCTTAAAAAACACTCAGAATAAATTTTCTTCTTCAATTTACACCATTTTTCATTATTTTTTTGTGTCAGGCTCCAGAGAAGCCTCACACATAATGCAATAGCGCTTTCATCGGAATTTCGCTTTTGGCGGCCAAAAAACTTACACAAAAATTATTGATTAATTTATGATTTAAATTGAAAGTGCGCTTATTTGTTTTCTTTTGACGCTACCGAGTTAAAAATAACACCAAAATCCTTAAAAGTGTTTGAAATTACGAAAAAAATTATTTTGAGGCATTTTGTCAATTTTTTTTGGTTTCTAAATTTTGTCAAAAATAAAAATGAAAAGTTGACATGGCCCCCAAGAGACGCCGAATCAAAATTTCAAAAAAAAGCTTTCGGCCGATTTGGGGCTCATTTGTCAAAAAAATTAAATTCAAAATATAATATCTCCCTTTATCGGCCTTCGGCCGATTTGGGACTCATTTTTTAACAAAATTTAATTAAAATAATAAAATATAAAAAAATTCAAAATATAATATCTCCCTTTATCGGCCTTCGGCCGATTTTAGGCTCATTTTTCAACAAAATTAAATTGAAACATAATTTTCCTCTTTATCGGGCGAGCATCGGCGAAGTTTTGGGCTCAATTTCAAAAATATTAATTCAAAGTATATATCTCCTTATCGGCCTTCGGCGATTTGGGTCATTTTTTAACAAATTGTAATATCATTGATAAATAATAGTAAATTAATATATTGTTTCCATTTTATCGGCCTCGGCCATTTGGGGCTCATTTTCACAAAAGTTAAACTCGAAATATAAATTCTTTATCGCTTCGCGATTTGGGCTCATTTTTAACAAATTAAACTCAAAATATATTATTCCTTTATAGTGCTTCGCGCGATTTGGGGCTATTTTCAACAATAAATTAAAATTATACCCATTATCAGCCTACGCCGATTGGGAGGGCTCTTTTTCAAATTTATTAAAATATAATATTCCTTTAGTCGCTTCGGCGGATTTTTGGGCTCATTTTTCGAAAAATTAATTCAAAATATATTTTTTGTATCGGCTATTTCGAGGCTCATTTGAGGTCATTTTTCAAAAAATAAATTAAAATATAATTTCCCCTTGTATCGCTTCGGAGATTGGGGGCTCATTTTTCAAAAATAAATTCAAATATATATCTCCTAAATCGGCCTTTGGCGATTTTAGGCTCATTTTTTGACAAAATTAAATTCAATTATTCCTTTTATCGGCCTTTCGATAATTTTTTTTCATTTTTAAAATTGTGTAACGCCGCAAAGATTTTTTTCGATTTTTTTGTAACAATTTCCAAATACTTCGAAAAAATTCTGTTTAAATTTCAAAAAATTTTTTACTCCGCCATACCCCGTGTCAATAAATGTAAAAGTTCAGTAGCTGGACAAAAAAATTAGCTTCCGGCGCTCAGGAAGTGGTTTTGCAAACAAGAACTTTGGAATTTTGGGTCACACCTGTATGCTCTCATAATAGAGAAACGACCAGCATACAATCTAAAGTAGATCTTTTGTTAATTTTGGGTCTGCTCTGCTCTGCTCTTAAAATTTTGATAAAAAAACGTTTGCTCTGCTCTGCTCTGCTCTACCCTGCTTTTTCAAAAGGTTTGCTCTGCTCTGATATTTAAAAAAGTCAGCTCTGCTCTAAAAAAAGTAGAGCTGAGCGGTAGAGCAGAGCAGAGCAAACTCTGCCGATCCTTGATAAAGGGATATGTATTTTGCTAAAATTTTTTGTCAAAATATTTATTTTGTTGAAAAAGGTTTTTTTTGCCAAAAATTTTTTTTGTCAAAATATATTTTTTGTTGAAAAATATTTTTAGCTGAAAATTTATCTTGTGTTAAAAATTTTTTTTGTTTAATTTTTTTTTTCTGTTAAAAATTTTTCTTTTTTGTTAAAAAATATTTTCCCGTATATAATATGTAAAATATATGCTAAAAAAAATCAAAAATTATTTCTAGAAACATTTTAGAAAAACCTGTTCAAAGATATTTCCAAAAAACATTTTCAAAGAAGTGTTAGCTAGCCCTCACAGTTTGAGACTCCTACATGTAATACAGTATAAGTGATACTAACTTTTTTTGCTATACCATATTCATGCTTGGAACAAATGAGTATTAAGAAAATTGTTCTTAAAAAAATTTAAAAAGAAAAACATTTCACATAAAATTTCATAAAAGGGGTGACAACCATAAACCAAACATTCAATCCAGTTCCTAAAGCAGGACTTATACTTTTATACGGCATTTGCAGAGGATATTGTGACCATTTGTTTTCATTGAAATGGTAACATTTATCTGACGAAGTTGAATCATTTAATTTCCCACCACAAACCCAAATGCTGATGTAGGAATAAAAAATTAACCTAAAATCTCTATCGATTTTAATAAATTTTGTGTTCACAAATCCTGTCACGGTGAGTAATGCAGGTATGCCCTGTCACGCCAACTGGTAAGTTTTCTTCATTATTCTAAACGTGGATCTTTTTGTCACTAAAAAACTACAGGACTATTTAAGGGAGTGGATGACGATTATTAACGTGTTTTTAGTAGCTTTCAAGTACGGTTTCCGAAAATCCTGACTACGAAAATTATCCAATCACTATTTATGTACTACAACTCTTCATTATGTTATCAGTACCATTCAAAGCATCAGATAATTCAATCTGAACTCAGAAAATCATTTTTTGTAGGCGTCCTAAAACGCAATTAAAAGATTAATCCGCCTTGATTTATCATAAAATATTTCTTTTTTTGGCATTCGGCCTTAATATATAAGATATTAATACGGAAATCTTCTCGTGCCATATTTTATAATTTATGCCTCTAGTGGTCAAAACAGCAAATTTGGGAGGCTCACTAGAAAGCCTACTCTTCCGTGAATTTCCAATTTTTTCAAAAATTAAAAAAAAAACAATGAGTAATTGAATTTAAACCTCTTGAGCAGTCTGAGAGTCAAATGTGTTTATTTATCATTATTTTACTTTAAAATTTCTTATTTAAAATCGTCACAAAATATTCTTAGGATGGGGTTTTCCCTTTACAGTGTAACGGTTACACAAAGGAATCGTTTGTGTTCAAAGGGAATTTATATTGATAATTAAAATAAAAAAAATGTGCTTCAAAGGATAAATTTAATTTGGCACCGAAAAATTTGAAATATTCAATTTTCGAAAATTGAAATTGCCATCCAAAATTCGCTCGGAAATTTTCTTCGGTGACATTTTTGTGTCATGACACAGGATGACACATCTCGTGTTTTATTGAATATAAGATCCTGCCCATGATTCGTTTTTGTAGGACACAACTCGATTTCTATATTTAGTCAGATCACCGCCTCCTATTAAATAGGGAGTACCTTTAAAAGTCACAGCACAGTGTTTCTGATATGACCGAGCTCCAACATTTTCAAGCCCATTTCGATCCACAAAAAGTGCTTTTCCAGTATTTTCAATAACTAAAGGTAATATAAATTAACATTTAAGGGGTTGGTCGTCAATAATTTGGTGTCAAGCACGATTTTGTAAGTTATTTTTTCATATAAAACTTAGGAAAAATGCGAGCATATTGGTGAGCTTTTTGTCTTCACACGTGGTCAGGAAAGCTGTTTTTGAGCAGTTTGAAATTAGTTTGCACATATTTTGTGAAATTTTCTTATTTCCTGAAAATTCAACTTCAATTTTCAGACGAACTAGACTAAAAAGTCCAAAAAGCTTGCGTTGGGCTCTTGACGAGGTCTTTGGCTGCTCATCTATGTTGTTTTCGAAGTCCTAACTTAAAAATCCTGGGAGGAGTAGGTTTTTGTGCAAGGCCGCTTAACAGGTTTATCGGTTTTTTTCCCGTGATTTAGAGTATATGATTTTAATGGCCGGGATGCATTTGACAGTACGGTATCCGGGTATGGGTACTTGTGAAAACTTTTAGCTGGGTTTAGTTATATTTCTCCAAATATCCCTCAAATAATCGTTTGAGTAAGTCCAGGCAGACTGTGTTGTACGCGTTTCGAATTATAGTGCTTTAGTAAATTTGATGAGTTTCAAAATTAAACTTTGCGCGAATTCGACGGAATGTTGAGGATTTTGTGGAAGTTCCGATTTGAAAAATGCTGTATTGTTGTGTTCTGATATTTTGCGATTAAGTTGGTGTTGTTCAAGAGTTATCGAAAAAATTCTTCATATGGCTACTTTAACTTTTCGCGTAGGTCGACCACATATTTTTTTATAATGCTATTTGATAGAAATGATGAGACTTTTTTGCGTTTTTGGCTCGAAACTTTTGGAAATTTTTGAAAATTCTATTTTGTTCAACATTTTTCAACTATATTTCCTGACATCCTTAAGGCTTAAAGCTTGAAATATTAGATGCCTACTTCCAACTATATTTAAATGTCTACGGTTTTTGTTCTTCGCTTTGTTTGTACTCTGAATCATACTTTTTGATGAAAATACGGTTTGCGCGAAGTATACTTTAGCGCCTTTTAATAAAAGATTATTTAAAAATACTAATTTACACCGAGACTTGCCTTGATTTGTTAGAGTTCCAATCCACCGCGTAATTTAATACAAATATTAACTCCTATGAATTAATATTTTCTTGTCGAGTTGCTAAAATTTTCGTTTTTTTTCGTTGCTTTTTTAGGAGATTTTAATTTTCGATTTTACGTAGAAATATATTGAATTAAATATTAAATTTTCGCGGTGTTCGAGCCATTTTGTGAAGCTTCTTATTATAAACAATATAGAAAAATTTTAATGAATTTAAGACACCTAAGTACCAACGCGCCGTTCTTTAGAGCGTGTTTATTACAGGACGATTTGATAAGTAATAATCGATTTGAAAAAAACAGATTATACAAAGTGAGTTTCAAAGTGGCAACTTACTTGTTAATACCTTTTTTTTGAAATTTGAGGTGGCAAAAAAGTTTTCCATGAGAACAAAAATTGAAAAAGTGAAAATCTGCCAAAATGCACCGAGGCCCTTAAAGCTCTCGTTGAGAGATGCGCACATACTCTCCACATTGGTCGAAAATTTAATAATTTATTGTTTTAAAAATCTCGGAGAAGGCTTTTTGCTTGAAAATATATTACTTTAGTTTGAAACTCGTTGCTTATAAGACGAGGCATTGGGATCTTTATTGTTGTTTTCAGTGCAATATTTGTATTATATAGAGAAATACTTTTTGGTCGATCTATGCGTAATATTGCGGCAAACCCATCATTTTCGCTAAATAATTGACAACCACCCCCTTAAAACCGTTTTTTATTTTACTTGTTATGTCGCTGCCCAAGCTGTTCCATCCGCCAGTTATCAAAAAATTTGCCGAAATTTCTCTAAGAAAAAATTCCAGATATAAAATTTTCATTTTAGTCTTATTATTAGACTTTTATATAATTTGTTTATTTCGGTATAGATTCGAATCAGGAACAACCTCGGACAGTCTAAGCTCAAATCATTATTTACTTTTCTACTATTTCCATGTGAGACCAGTCCAAAAATATAAGGAGCGAAGTTTGATACGATTTTCAAAATTAAAAAAATAATGACTTTGATACATCGGCCGGTCCTCATCGTCCGAAAGTACACAATTATTCAAACCAATTATACTATAATGTACAAGCTAACGTACACCTTAATTTAAGTGCTTGTGAAATATTTTGAATACGTTTCAATTTCTTCTGCAAAACAATTATTCGTGGCCCTAATCGTCCGAAAGTGCGCAACCGTTCGAAATTTCACGGTCGTCCAAATTTTAAAGATAACATTTTAAAAGACTCCCTGTACGCACCAATAATTCCTTATCCCGGTACGCACCACTCGTACATAATTGTACGAGCACTTTTCAAAAAATCATAAAAGCAGTACCAGTGGTACTGTACCACTCATCCGATTAAAAAGTTAAGGCTGAGGCACATAGTTCAAACAATTATCTTCAACCTTTTTTTTTAATAGCAATATATCGATTTTAAAGTAGTCAAACACTACACTATTGCGCCGCCGGGAGAGACATTTTCGATATTTTTGCCTATATTTCAAAACCGAGACAATTTCAAATTATACATTTTAATCACATATTAATAATTGAATAATTTTCTTGACAAACATGTTTCAAAAAATATTTTACGATCAGTTTTATTCGAGATTTTTATGTTTTGTAAATTTTTATTTTCGAAAAATTTTCTATCTTTTTCTCTAGCTTTTCTTTCTCTCAAATAGATAGAAATTAAAAATTGCAAATAAAATTCATGAAATTTTTAATGTTTCATTTCCATCGGAAATTTCGAAAAAATAATCATCTTCGTCCTTCATTTTTTAATGTCATAATTATCGCAAAATACAGATCAGATTATATAGGGATGATTTGAAAATGATAGAGAGCAATCGGCGAAAGAAATTGATTTGTCAGCCGGACATCTGCGCAGAGCGTCCATATCCCGCGTGGCCGAATATCAGGGCCGTTGTTCATTCAAAACAAGATACAAATCAAAAAATTATCAAAAAAAATAATCAGAGGTAAAGCCAGAGCTTCCAAAAGGGATGCATCCCCCTCCGATTTTCCATCCCTATCTCCCTATCCCTTTTATCCCCAAAACGGGATAAAAACGGCGATAGGGATGAAGGATAGATTATCCCCTTTTATCCCGGTCCGGATATAGCCTTATCCCTTTTTATTCCCGTTTGTGAAAATACGAATAAAATTTAGCATGCAGACGGGAATTACGTGTGGGTTAGATTTGGAAGTTAGAATATTGTTCAAAAATATATTTTTGCGGGTGTTTTCGATGACTCATAACTTCCGGTTTAACCGGAAGTGAGGTTAAAATTATGTTAATTTATTTATTATATTAACATAGGGGGGTATATTTGAGGGTAAAATAATCTCAAAAAAAATTGGCGGTTATTTCGATGACTCATCACTTCCGGTTTAACCGGAAGTGAGGTTATAAATTTGTGTTTATTTATTATATATTACTTGGGCAGTATATTTGAGGGTCAACTAACCTAGAAAAAAAATTGGCGGTTATTTTCGATGACTCATCACTTCCGGTTAAACCGGAAGTCAGGTAAAATTGTGTTTATTTATTTATATATTAACTTTGGGCGTATATTTGAGGTGAAATAATCTCAAAAAATATTGTCAAAAAAATTGGTCGGTATTTTCGATGACTCTTGGTTTAATCGAAAGTCAGGTAAAATTTTACTTTTATGAGCTTCATTTATTATGAAGGTTGATTAACAAGTAAAATGAATTTGAAAAGGTGGCATTTTCGATAAATGGTCACTTCCTGTTCAGTTGTCTTAAAATTAGTTTGTTACTCATATATACCGCAGAACTGGATTCAAAAGTGAAATAATTTGACAAAAAAAATTGTGTCATTCACTATTGACATTCACAATTGCAAAATTCTAGATTTTTAAATCGTTACATTTTTAGGTCATTTCTGTTTAATCTTGAGAATGATAATACATTCGACCACTACTGTGGTTCTTGTCTAAGCGGACACAAGTCTGAGCGGCCAAAACCGCAAAACCTACGCATTTTTTTGGAAACCTCGAAACCTAAATCCTAAGCGGACACAAACCGGATTTTTTCGAAACATTTTAAAAAAATTTCAAGCTTTTATTTTAAGGGGATTGCGGTCGCACTCTTTTTGGGTACTTTTGGGTTAAAAATAGCACGAAATTGCTAGGGAACACTCAGAAAGCATAAACTTATTCAAAAAACGAAAAAAAATCCAGAAAAAAAGTTTCGCTAAATTTTTCATTTTTTTCAGAATTTTCTGAGTATTTTTTTTTGGAAAACATTGAAAACTCACTTTTCGACCAGAAAAACTCAAAATATCAAAAAGCTGTAAGCAGTTTTTTTGATCAGTGGTACTTTCGATAAATCCGACGACTTTATCTTCCAGTTTACTAAAATGCGATTCTCTAGAATTCAACAAAAGTTTTTTAGATTTCTGCTCCATCATATTAACCAAAACATTATTACTCCATCTTTTCCCAAATTTATACTGCCATTCTGAAATGTAACCTAGGAGGAAGATAGATTTTGAATAGAAAAAATTTTTTAATTAGGCCTTTTTCGCACTTCTAGGAAAAAACTAGTTGACTTTTAAATCCTTTCGATCATATTACAATCATAATTGTTTCCGTGGTTCATACCAAGTTTGAGTGAAATCGTATGCAAGTTCTAGGGGGAGATAGATTTTGAAAATTCGGTTAGGTGTTTTATAACTTGCCGCGTGATGGTCACCAGGGTCGACCAAAAATTATTTTGATTAATTATTGTAGATTAAAGATAGATTACCAAATGACTATTCTCAAAAGTTTTGAAGCAGTTTAGCTATTCTGGTAAAGTTGGGATACAAAAGTAAATTTTTGCGACCGCTTACCCCCCTTAAGGTATTTTAACAAGTTTGTAAATATATTTTTGAACGGCAGTGTTGGCGGGAGGTGGGGAAGAGCTCCTGGCAGAAGTTATTTCTTATGCCCTAGCCCTTGGGTTCGGAATAACGGGCGGGGTAACCAATATATTTATATTACAGTCAATACACTTATTCATTTTTATTGTTGCGAACGTTTTCGTATATCATTATCAAGCAAAATTTAACATATAAAGTTTTTTCTTAGAAACACACAGAGTCAGAAAAAACAGACGATGTCTAGAAATTGCAAAAAACTGTTCAGTTTTGGGCGTAAATAAAGAAAAAAAAATTTAAAGCCCGACTTTCAAAAAAGCTTAAAATACTTCTGGGTATTTTTTTGGATGTTTGACTTAGGTCTTAACATACGTAAGTAGAATGCCTCAGACGGAAGTCGATCATAAATATTCAGGACGTTTTTTTCTTAAATAGAGCCAGTGTGATTTATAACTCAGTTTCTTTTTGTAATTTCGGTTAGTTTTAAGGGTAAAGGGAAGTTTTTTGGTATTCAGCCATAAACTCTTTTTTTCTAGTTTTATAAGTTTCACATTTGGAAATGTCTTCTGAGTTCCTAAGGATCGACTAGGCTGTTTAAGTTCAGAAATATACTCTACGGGTACAGAGATTGTCGGCCAATACGGAAGTTAAAAAGCAATAATTCGTCAATTTTGTAGTCACAAAAAGTTGCCTGGATTATGAAACATAACTTTGATGGTTATTTTGAGAAGAAATATTAACCCAGTAAAAAGTGTTCATCAAAAGCCCATATCCGTACTCTGTCAAAATGCACCGAGGCCCTTGATCATGTTTACCAAATTCGACTTATGTCGGCTCTTAAAGAGATTTTTTAATTCTTAGTTTTCGAAATAACAAAAAATATCCCATTGTGATGCCCGAAGTGACATAAAAATCTCCTTTCTCTTCAAAGAATAGGGGAAATTATTTTAGTGTACTTAGGCATCGTGATCGATTTGAATTCTTGTGTCTATAGCGAATTTCGCTTTAATTTTAAGCTCTTTAGTGCCCTCTAAGGTGCTTTAAAAGTCTGAATAGGTCTAAGCGGACAAACCGCGGGTAAATTTTTTTTGTCCGCCTTAGAGAGGTTTTTTAATTTAAAGTTTCGTAAATAACAAAAATATAAACCAAAAACTTCTTATTTAAGTTTTTGCAGTATTTTTTTTATGAGGTTCACCAGTGTCAACCAGCGAATTTGGCTTCTGTTTTAGCTCTCGAGTGCCTCTAGAGGTGATTTAGAGCCGATTAAGCTCTAAGCGAACAAAACCGGGTAAGTCTTAGCGGACAAAACCGGATTTTGCGAAGTGTCCGCTTAGAAAAAACCACAGTAGTAGAAAAATGTGATATTATCACAATTCAATATTGACTAAGCGATTTGAAATAAGAAATTTCAAAACTCAAAATGGGTATCGATGTTTTAACCTATCTTGTAGAGAATTTTGTTCTGGTCATTTTAAGACTTAGGATTTTTTTTTTTTGGAAAAATTTCAAAAAAAAATCGATTTTTATTAAGGTCAATTTTTCGTGATTTTACAGGTAAATGTGATCCAGTTCTAGCGAAGCCGTATGAAGTGCTAAAAAAGCTGATTTTTTGGCAGTGAAGATTAAGCTTTTTTCGGCTACCCGTTTTTTTAATTGAGGGTCGGCGACCAATATTTGACCTCTAATGACCGGTTCAAAAGTCTTAAGGTCATCTCAAGTTCATCGTACCTCCAAAAGAATCGGAAGGGGTCGACTTTCTAATGAACGTATTAGGAACTATGGTCAATAATGTACTGAGAGGTCGCTAGAGAGCAAAAGACTGGTCAACACCCAAGGTCAACCTTAAGTTCATCGTATAGACTTGTTAAGTAACCTCAAAAAGAATCGGAAGGGTCGACTTTCTGATGAACGTATTAGCAACTATGGGTCAATAATGTACTGAAGGTCGCTAGAGAGCAAAAAACTGGTCAAAGCTTGGGTGGTGTTGACAGTTTTTGCTCTCTAGCGACCTTTTCGTCGCATTATTGACCATAGTTGCTAATACGTTCATCAGAAAGTGCGACCTTTCCGATTCTTTTAGGGGGTACTTACAAGTCTATACGATGAACTTGAGGTTGACCTTGGTGTTGACCAGTTTTTGCTCTCTAGCGACCTCTCAGTACATTATTGACCCATAGTTCCTAATACGTTCATTAGAAAGTCGACCCTTCCGATTCTTTTGGCAGGGTACTTACAAGTCTTACGATGAACTTGAAGATTGACCTTAAACTTCTGACCGGTCATTAGAGGTCAAATATTGGTCGCCGACCCTCAATTAAAAAAACGGTAGCCGAAAAACGCTTAATTTTCACTGGCCAAAAAATCGCTTTTTTAGCACTTCATAGGGCTTCCTCTTAGAACTGGATCACATTTACCTGTAAACATCACGAAAATTGACCTAAAATCGAGTTTTTTTTGAAAATTTTTTATAAAAAAAAAAATAATCCTGGGTCTTAAAATGACCAGAAAAAATTCTCTACAAGATAGGTTAAAAACATCGATACCCATTTTGAGTTTTTGAAATTTCTTATTTTCAAATCGTTCTAAATTCTACTATAAACCGGAATTCATGAGTCATCGAAAATACCGCCAAATTTTTTGACAACATTTTCACTACTTTAACATTACCCTGTTGTTATATGATCTAAATAAACACACTTTTTTACTCGGACTTCCGGTTAACCGGAAAGCATCATATATCGACAAATACCGCCAAATTTTTTTTGACAAAATGTCACCCTCAAATATAACCTTCTTGTTATTAATTAATTAAACACTCTCTCGCGACTTTCCGTACCGGTAGTCATATATATCGAAATCCGCCATTTTTTTTACAAAATTTCACCTCAAATATTCGTATATTATATACCCTCTTGTAATATATAATTCATTAAACCACACTTTTTCCACTCGACTTCCGGTTACCGGAGAGTCATTTACGAATACCGTCTTATTTGTTACAAAAAGTTTCACCCTCAAATATTCGATATATTGATACCCTCTTTGTATATATAATTACTAATTAAACACGACTTTTTCACTCGACTTCCCGGTATAAACCGGAAGTCTGATTTCGAAATCCATTTTACAAAATTACCCACTAATTTCGTCTGATGATTACTATAACCCTCTATGTATTCTTTGTATAATTAAATAATAAACACCACATTTTTACTTCGACTTCTGTTTAAACCGGAAGGTCATCATATCATCATAAATACCCCAAATTTTTTCTAAGATCAATTATCACCTCAAAATATACTCTATTACTTATACAGTTAATTAAACACAATTTTTACATCGGATTCGCGGTTAAACCGGAAGTCATATCATCGAAAAATACCGCCAAATTTTTTGGACGAAATTTTGTACTCTTAAATATACAGTGTAAAACTTCTGAAGAGTGTTTTATCGATTTGATGATTATGCCAAAAAGGGGATAGGGATAGAAAAGGGATTAAAAAGGGGGATAGGCGATACGACACGGGATAGGACGGGAAAAAAGCGGATAGAAACGGATAAAAAGGGGGATGGGGATATAACGGGATAAAGAGCGGTGATGGCACTTTCCATCCCTATCTGCCCTCTTATGGGCTCTGAATTTTCCATTGCCCTATCCCATCCCTATCACCCCTCTTATCCCCCTCGGTTTATCCCTCTAAATCCCTGACCCTTTGAAGCTGGGGTAAAGCTGTGATTGATTAAACTTCGAAGAGAAAATATATCTTTATACTAGAGACAATATTTTATCGGTAACGTGGGTTGACTATATTGCCATATGCCGATGTTAATATATGAGTTTGCGCTTTTTTCTCTACTTTTATTCCTTTGTAATTTTTTCATACTTCATTTTTCGTTTAGTGGCCAAAATCGTTTGTGAGTAGAATTGCCTTTTTAATAGAAATCTCATAATCAACACAATGGCTGATAACTGGGAAAAGCTTATCTTCAAAGCCTAGACTCGATAGGCTTGTCGATAACAAACTATATTTTTCACAAAAAATATTGTATTTGAAAAAAAAATTAGTCACTTAATTTGTTTATGCTTGTTATCGTTAGCTTTAGCTTGATATTACGTATAATCTATTTGTGAATGCCTTTTTGAAAATCAGTTTCCGTCTATTTTTGAAAAATTTGGTCGGATTTTGAATTTTCAATAAAGTTAAAATTTCAAAGCATTTTTGAACAATGAATGAGAATTTTGGTCAAAAATGTTTTCCTGAATTAAAACACTTAACTTCCGCCCGTTTTTTCTTTTATATGCACTTTTTAAAAGACGGTTAAGTGCCCAGAATTTTGTTTCGTCGTGTCTTGACCCCATTTCTCAACCTGTTAGTGTTTTTTCTAACGCCTTGTTGATACCGTTATGTATAAGAATTACCGAGTGTCCCATATTGTCAATTCTCAAGCCTGCAATAAATTGGGCACTTAAAGGGTATCGGCCGGTCCCTACATTTGACATATTTCTCGATTAAATATTAAGACCGAACAGGCCTCGAGGATATAATTCAAATTAAGCCAGTTTTGTAGAACTAGCCTTCAACCTTGCGAAGAAATTGGCCAAAACTTTTTTGTCATGACCGACACTCCTTCGACACATAAGCGGCAACAGAAGCCACCTCAAGCCAAAACGTGAAATTCTCACTTCCTTCTGAGGTTTATTTTGAAATAAACCTCATTTTAACATAACCGATATTAATTAGTATACAAAACTTTTGTAGGAAGAATTTTGTCGATAAGTGCATATTTATTCTTTGAGAATACGTAAAGAAACCGATCCAAAATATCCGGTTTTTTAGACTTTTTTCATCGGAAAAGTCCTACTCCCTCTAGGTTAAATTTGTCAAAATTTGACTCAAATTTTGCAAAAGCTAGCTCTAAACAAACCAGAAACGTATTTGTATGGGGACGGTTTTGTCAAATTTACGACCCAAAAAAAAAAATGATTGGAATTTTTCAAGGTCACGCGTGCAAAAAATCGTTCCGAAAAAAAATGTGCTTCCGACTTATTTCGAAGTAGGCCTCAAAAGAAAGCTGAGGTAAACACTGAAGAGAAAGTTGGCTTACGTCAACCCGATTATTTTGAAGTTTTTAGTGTTGTCAAATTGACCACAAACGTTAGTTTTTGAACATAATTCTGAGAAAAATACTTTAGAAAAAAACCTGAAAAAAACGCCACAACATTTCAAAGATTATGGTTTTTGTCATTTTGGGTTTTTTATGCCGTTCAAAAACATAAACAATTGATTTGGTGCATTTTTATGTGCATAACTAACGTGCAGAAACTGTAGGAACCGGGGATACCCTTAAGGGGATTGTGTTGCAGGTAGTTATGTTTCGACGACGGTCTCAAATTCGTGTATTATTTTTCTTGGTATCCGACCATCCAGCACACGAGAAATTGCATTTGCAATTAAAAAAAGTTCATTTACTATGAGCATGAACCTAGTTGCTAGGAAAGTCGCGATTTGCTTTGCCAAAAATAATTTTTTATTTAAAATTATAGACATGAGGATAGTCTCAAATGCCACGAAAGAATAAGTATCACAGCGAAAAAATGTAATTGAAATGAAAAGTATTTCAATATTATATTGTTAAAGATTTTTGGCCCTTTTTTCAATATTTCAATTTTCATCCAAAATCAATGTAAGTAATGGCGGCGCATTAGATCAGCATGAAATAGTCGATTGTGGAGAAATATAAAAAAAATTATTAAAAATTTGCTTGGTTTAAAAGTTTAATAAGATAATGGAGCAAGAATTTATTGGAAAAGAGAAAAGAAATCGCATGTTGCCGTTCGTGAGGTATACCTTTTTTTGTAAAAATAATCTTCATTTTGCCATATTTAACTATCAGCAAGAATTTTTCAAAATAATTTTCGGCGGAATTAAGATGAATTTGTTATAAGAATATTGCTGGGTTTAAATTGTAGAATTTTTTCTGATCAATAATATCGGCATTATGTGATTTTGGATACGCTGGATATACGGTATACTTCAATTGAAAAGAAATACCAGCAATTAGGGTTTTATGCATTTAAGGTTGATGTGATATATTTTCTAGAAATGGAATCGAGCTTTTTTTGACTTTTCAAGGTTACGGACGTGACGCGAATATTACAATTGGACATAAACGTTCAGTCAATCTGCACAAACCGAATATATGAGTTTTTAAAAATCGCCTTATTTTTTCCAGGCACCATTACTGGAAGCGACCCAACAATCGCGCTTAAAGCGGGCGCTATTGAGGTGTGAATCCCCTATTTTTGGGCGACTGCGACGGTTAGGTTTATAGATTTTGATTTTGATTTGAACTGTTTCGCGACTTTAGTTTGACGCCTTCAGTTGGTCCGCTATTAAGGGTTCGGCCCAAATTAAGGGGTTTGCGTCNGGATAGAAACGGGATAAAAAGGGGGATGGGGATAAAACGGGATAAAAGGGGGATGGCACTTTCCATCCCTATCCCTCTATGGCTCTGAATTTTCCATCCCTATCCCATCCCTATCCCCCTCTATCCCCCTCGGTTTATCCCTTCTATCCCTATCCCTTTTGGAAGCCTGCTCACCACATACATATGTATATTTCAAAAATATTTTTACGATGAGTATTATTGGAGTAAACCCTTTTTGTTAAATTTTTTATCATTAATTTTCTCCTTTTTCTAGATTTTTTCTCTCTCAAATAGTTAATAATAAAAACAAATCGTAATTCGGGATAAAAAGGGGTTAATTCAAAAGATATGATTGGTATATGATTACCTCGCCGAGCTAGAGGGCGAATATTAGGACCCAGCAGAAAATCCTACAAATTAATCAGACAAACTGACTAGATCTTATGAAATAATTTTTTTGATGTAAAAAAGGGTATTTTTATTTCAATTTATTTACATTTTAATAATTTGGTTTTTTACAGAAATATTTTTATGAATATGAATATAAGTTTTCATTTTCACGATTAAAAGTTTTGAGTTTGAAAGAATAATCTGAGCTTATTAAGTCACTGAATTCTTACTTAGAGATATTTTACAGAAATATTTTTATGAATATGAATATAAGTTTTCATTTTCACGATTAAAAGTTTTGAGTTTGAAACAATAATCTGAGCTTATTAAATCACTGATTTCTTACTTGGAGATACTGAACCCTGTAGAATAGTCTGAATTATAATTATTGGAAATTAACTCTTATTTTGAAGAATTTTTGCCAGATAAGTTAATTTTTTATGTTTTTATTTATTAAAATGAGCAAATTATGAAAGAGAAACTTGTTAAATAACAAAGCGTTTCCAAAAGTTGTTGATGTTCATTATTCGCATAAACCAATTTCTTTAATAGATATATTGGCGCAACAATCCAATCTCATTGGACTGTAAGATTTCTCAAAACCATCTGATGAAACGCAACACTGACGGATATGTCCAAAACCGTCATCAGCGTGATATGGAAATCTTCGTCGATAATTTCCGCAGCATTGGGCCGCAGATTACTATATTTAAATATATCATTTTTTTTCTAAAAAATTCCCAGAGCGAAATGCTTGAAAATACAAAATACAAGTAGTTATAAAATTAATTTAGAATGTTGTTGTGCCGGTTCGTATTTCAAATTTGTTATATACAATTTTATAATTAATAACTATTAGTAATGAAGCGTTGTTTTCTACAGCCTTAGGTTTCCTGTCAGTGGCCATTTCACTGTTCCGACAAAAAGACAGAAACGCCGTAAAAGAAAAATTAGGGTCCAAAATTTGTTGTGAACGTGAAAAATCAGAGTTCATGGTTATAAACTATTGATATCTGCTATTTTTGAAATTCACCCTTTATCGAGCTGAAGAAATCTAATAATAAGGGTTTTCGTTACATTATCTCATAATATATATTGATTTGACTGACCAATATCCCTTTTTTTAAACGAAAACAGTTTGAATATTTAACCATTCGAATTCATAAAACATTTCTTTGTTTTTTAAATTATTTGAAATAAACTCAAAGTTTTTTCACCTCTGTGAGTTTTTCTTGTCTTATTGCCCGATTTCGGCCCCCCGCTTGATGTATTCGGCAATATAGGCTTGAATTGAATTTCCCCCATCTAATGCTATGAAGAACATTCCATTCGCCTTCTTTCTCGGATGAATCATAAGCAAGATGATTTTGTCACATTCACAGATTGCTTGTTTACAAGATCCAACTTTGTTGAGACATCCAATTCGACTTTTACCTGTTACTTTGTCCTCTTTACCTTCAAAAACATACTCATCAGAAACGTTACACTGATCTTCGAAATCAATTTGAGTATAACTGTGACATCGCTTGGAAGATAAGATTAATTTAAGAAAATTTTAAGCCAAATTGCTGAAAAATGAGCATTCAAAAGCTTTGGTTTCTACTTATTTTTTAAAAACGAAAAAAAAGTTTTGTGCACTATGATTTATTTAAGACTACTCTATTAACGCATAAAGAAACCATCATTTGGTGCAAGACCAATAATATTTTAAGATTCAATAAAATGCAATTTTAAACTTTGTTTAAAATAAATTTTTGTACATTTTTATTCGTTTCTCTATTAATTTCAAATTTTGAAATGCGGCGCTCGGAAGCTCAGTTTTACAAATAGTGTTAAAATAACATTTTTTGCCTATTCTGAGGTCGTCGAAGAACATGAAAAGACTGTAAATATATAAGCAGACACATTTCAGAATTTGGTTTTAGGTTGAATTGTAAGCTCTTCACAGAAACACCATGCTGTGTTATTTGAGTTTAAAAAAACTCGTTTTTCTTTTATATCAGTATAAGCTTCTTTTGACATAATTTATTTTGGTACCCGGCACCACCTGGTGGTGTAAATCGCGGTCAAAATTTCAAATTGATAATTTGAGAAGCTGCGCAACACGCGCAAGAAATTCCATAAAGTATGGCCAATGAAATTCTACCTAAGATAGGCAAATGAAAAGTTTCCGGAAGATGAAACTAAATTCATTTTTTCAAAATAAACATTTTTCCGCCAACGCATTTTCGATGGTTGAATTTTTCCATCAAATTACTAAAATATTTTCTTCAGACTTATTTAAAAATTATTAATTCTGTTTAAACCAAAATTTTCTGTCTAAAAAAACTGTTTAAACCAAAATTTTGTTGTGGTCACGCTCTTGTTATTTTTTATTAGAAAAAATGATTAATTATCCCTTGTTATCGAGTTTGAAGCCTGAAAGTAAATAATTAAGACCAATTTGAGTCTACTAAGGACGAGCGTGCTTGTTGTAACCACCTGGGACATTTTACTCAGCAGCTAAAAACTAGTGGAGTCTACATACAAAGTATTTATTTAAAAAAAAACCGTGAAACTGAATGGAGAAGAAAGTTAACGTCGAATAATTGCATATTAACGTTTACGTTCTTCGTTAAACTCTAAAAACATCCAAAAACCCTCTTCGTAACACGTTTAAAAAGTGGTTAACTATATTTGAGATAAACAAATTTTAAGTCGGAAAAGATTCAACGCAATTAATGCTACACAGTAAACGTCGAAAATTTTAAAATTTTCATCTGAATTACTCGTAATCACATATACCGCGCTCCTATAACAAAACTCCAATAACAACAAGAACAGCATGTAAATATCAAAACAAACAATTAAGAGCCTAATTTCTGTTAATAAAAGTGTCAGATTTTTTCGAACATACTTTTCTACGTCAGTTTTTGACGAAGAATTCAATTTCGCTATTCAAATTTCACTTTTGTTTTTATTTATGTGATATGCTTATGTTGGTCAAAACTCTAAAAAAAGACTTCAAAGTCGAATTACAAAATTTTTATTCGCCGCAATTGATTTCTGAGGACCGAATGACCCAGGAATTGTATTTATTTGTTCAATTTATAAAACAAAGAACGATAATTTTTGCATGCAATCCAGCACCCAGAACCCTCTTAATTAAGCACAACCCCAAATTACGCACTAACAAACTTAATAGATATTTCCGACAGGCATTGTCAACACCGTCTATTGGTTTGCCATTACCAGCATCAATCAAAAGTTTTTTTGGACTCTTAGAGAAACGATAACATCCGTAATAGCAATATTTTCCAAAAAGTGGTATTTGTTGAAGGTAAACGATCATATTTTTCATTAATTTGAATTTTCGGATGAGGCGCTGTTCTTCAGTATAATCAGATCGGTCAACATCGGATTCCATGAATGCAAATTCATCTTCAAAATCCCGAAAAATATCATCATCTTTATTCTTCAAATAAATATCAGTGACATTCATGTTTTCGAAAGAACCTGCTTGAACAAACTGCTTGAACAAATTCACTGACAATCTGATCTCCTGATTGTTTCCAATTTGATGCTGTTTGAGAACGTGCAATCAATATCAAAACAGCTGAATTGAATAATTTCATTTTTTGAAATTTATTTAGTTTTCAAAATTCAGAAAAGCAATTGCAAATATGTGAATAAAAATTTAGTTACCTTTGCTAAGAAAACTCTGTTAACTTTTATTATGTTGTAAACCTTTTATGTAATCGGATTACAATTTGGTTTTTTCTGACTATTATGATTTGAAATTTTCTTATAAAGAATAAACACCTCTCGTGGTGAGAGTCTCTTAGCTTTTTAAGATGCATTTGCTTACTAATGATTCTGAGAAACAAATATAATTGTCAGAAATCCAGATTTCTTATTATCATGATTATGATTATTATCAATTATAAAAATTGTTTTGATATGTTTAGATTATTTGAACACCATGAAATTAATAACTGAAGAGACTATGTGGTGACATATATTAACGCATATTTTTCGTTTGTCTGAGCAGTTTAAAACATGTACAGTCTTCTCTTTATGTTGACTGATAATACAACTTGTATCGTCATATTTTTCAGATAATGAAAATTGATGCACTAGTCTTAATTTGAATATCATGCAGTTAACATACTAGCTAACAATCTTGGTGATACATAAAAGTAAAAATGAATTCAAAAAGACTGGTAACGTTCATTATTTATTGTAGTTTGAATTTTCAGACATTCACTTTATAATGTTTAATATGATGCATTCCATAAACTGGATTCTTTTCTCGATCAAGACAAATCCTAATTTTCCCAAAATTTCTGAGATTCCCCTCTCAACAGTATGTGAATTGTTTTTTCTGAGCAAACATTTCAAACTCCCCTTTTTCGCTGATTCGAGGGTTTCTGTTTTGTCAATATGTTAAAAGTGGGTGATCAATAAAAGCAGTCTTATTAAATTGAAAATGCTTTCGAATCTAAACATCCAGTGACTTCGGAGGACTTAAAACTTCGAAGAAGTTTCAGTTAAATATAACCCACTGTGATCAATATTCTCAAGAAAGTCTTTCTTTACTTGGCCTTAATTTCTTCTNAATAAATCAACTCCCCGTAATAATGGAACCAAACATTCGAAAAAAAATTCCATTATTTTTTTGGAACCGAATCGAAATTCTTTATAATGTGTTTGGAAGAAATGATTTTACGATCCCGTTTTTTGGCTTTTTTAATGATTTCAGGTATGCTTGAGCCACAATTGTGGCTCTGTGCTCACAAAGGTTAAATGTGAAAAATATTGCTAATCAGCTGAAAACTCAAAATCAGTACCACCTTATGTTCAACATTTGATCGATTTGTCTTGGTCGTCTTTATTTCGGTCACATTGCCGTTCAATTCTTTCGAAAAAATAATTTTTCGAAAAATAATTTTTTGAAAAATAATTTTTTTTCATTACTTTGAGTTTCATAAAAATCACTTGTGAAAAAATTTTGATATTATGTATCGTGTTAACACAATTAATTTTTTAGGAAATTTTTGCGAAAATCTTAAAAAAAGTAGGAAAAAATAACTTTCGAATGGCTAATCGTTTAAAGTTTTTAACAATATTTTTGGAAATAAAATTGCAAACTCTATGACAAATATGAATTGTAGGTCTATGACGATGGTATCTCTGCGCCGTTTTGGCTCCCAAAATTTTTTTTGCCTTTAGATAGTCGAATGGTGTGAGGAGGTTAATGCACATCAACTATTGACAGAAGCTGGTGCAAGTTACCGAATTTTTACCAGTTAGAATTTTACTAGTTAAAATACGAAGATTATAATAATTTTTTTTTTAAATAAATATTGATAAAGTGAATGTAGAAAAGGGTCAAACTTAAGCGGTTGTATAAGCAGTCTATATCTTTTGAACTCGTAGTACTGCTATCTTAATATTACGAATTTTGCTCTCAACGTGGCCTGTTTAGTTATATGAT
This sequence comes from Oikopleura vanhoeffeni, assembly GCA_004367855.1. Taxonomy (NCBI): domain Eukaryota; kingdom Metazoa; phylum Chordata; class Appendicularia; order Copelata; family Oikopleuridae; genus Oikopleura; species Oikopleura vanhoeffeni. The sequence goes on from SCLH01000492.1 coordinate 132,016, forward strand.
ATTAAACAATTGTAAAAAAAATATTTAAATTTTTTCTAAGTGTTTCAAAAACTCGTTTGAAACTATTATAAATTTGAAACGATGGTTCGTATAAAATTTAATTGGAAATGCAATGAAGAAAACATACGACTTTAAGTAGTAAAAATGGCTAAAAACGGCACTTTTCGCTATTTTTGATTTGCTTTTCGGTTAAAATTCGAAAAAACAAGACACTTGTTCTTTTTCGTTTTCCAAATATACATGTTTTGTGAAAACCAAATACTTTTGAAATAAGGTGAAGAGAAATACGACCTTTAAGAAAAATTTTGCTCGCGGTTAACTCAATTTACCAGTTGGTCGAACATGCCATGAAAAAATTGAAAAATTAATTTTGTTAAGAGATTACGAACAACTTTTCTTGAAATTTTACAAGTACAAATCGTTGGACCAAATATATCATATCTGTGATATATTTAAACAAAAATCTTGCATCGTAAAAAATCGGAACTGACGGATGGCTCGTCCAATCCGAACCATGCTTACAAAAGTGACAGAATTATTTTTTCAAATTGTATGTCTTCCCTGGTTTTTTAAGGAACAACAATAACTTATGACTTAACTTAACTGCACAGATCGTGAGCAGATTAATCGGTTGAATTTTTGACAAAATTCGTCGATTTGGCTTTAGAATAACCTATAAACAGTATTTTGCACTAGTTTACATAGGGTCAAAAAACTGTTTTTGGTGATTATGAAGCCAAATCAACGAATTTTGTCAAAACCTTAACCGATGAATCCGCCCACGATCTGTGCGGTTAATTAAAGTTATTGTTGTTTCTTTGAAACAAGGGAGGAGATACATTTTGAAATAATAATTCTGTCACTTTTGGAAGCACGGTTCTGATTGGACGAGCCATCCGTCACTTCCGATTTTTTTAGGATGCAAGATTTTTGTTTAAATATATCAGAGAGGTTATATTTGGTCAAACGATTTGTACTTGTGCGACAATTAGCCCTCAAAAAACCCTTAAAATGGGACGACCCCCCCTTTAAGCAAGAATTACTCCTGTTCTCTTGAAGTAATTTTCACTTTCATATGAACTAGCAATTTTGTTCACTAGTATTTTAACTGATGCTCAAACGATTGTGATAATTAAAAAATATGACATTGTGAAATTTCTGACTTTTGGCTCAATTAATGTCATTTAAATAAAATTTATTAATTAATATGGAGACAAAAGATTGTTAATTTTTATATGTTTGTGTCTGAAATTTTAAGACAAATAAATATATGTGCTTATAGATGTCACTACTTAGCCCCTTCATTTATTGATTCTTATTGTGCACAATCAATCTAAACATATCTTAACAATTGTTATAAATGAAAATAATTATAATAACAATAACAAATGTGGATTTCGAGTCGCTATATTCGTTTCTCAGAGTTAATAGTAAGCAAATGAATCTTGAAGAACTAATTTACTCTCACCACAAGAGGTCTTTATTCTATATAAGAAAATTGAAAATATTAAGCAGGCAGAACAAATTAAACTGTTTTCCGATAAGGTTTAAGTTAACAGAGTTTTCCAAGCATAGGTTATCGAATTTTTAATTTACATTTCTAAAATTGTTCTCTATATTTTGAAAGCTAAGTAAATTTCTGAAAAATGAAATTAGTTAACTCAGCTGTTTTGGTCTCAATCGCGAATTCTGCATCCAAATGGAAACTATCAGGAAATGAAATTGTCAGTAAATTTGTTCAAGTACCAAAAGGGTAAGATAAAAAAAAATAAGACAAAAGAAATTGAAAACCATAATTTACAAGTTAATTTTAGATATGAAGGTTCTTTCGAAAACATGAATGTAACTGATATTTATTTGGAAAATCAAGATGATGGTATTTTCCGGGATTTTGAAGATGAATATGCATACATGGAATCGAATGTTGGCCGATCTGATTTTACTGAAGAAGAACAACGCCTCATCCGAAAATTCAAATTGATGAAAAATATGATCATTTACCTTCAACAAATACCACTTTTCGGAAAATATTGCTTTTACGGATGTTATTGCTTCTCTAAGGGTCCAAAAGAACTTTTGATTGATGCTGGAAATGGAAAACCAATAGACGGTGTTGACAATGCTTGTCGAAGACATTTAGTTAGTATTTTATCGCTGACATTCAATATTAACGGGTTTGCTCAGAAATTTTGGACAACGACGTACTCAGACGGTGAATATATATCACCACCTAATTTTGAAATCAAAATTTTGGTCTTGAGTCAGTTATGGTGACACGTAGTAGTAATTCATTTTGAAGCTCAAACAAACGTGTGCGTAATTACATTTTGAAATATGCATTTTCTAAATAAAATAAAGACTAAAGAGAAACAGTATCTTTCTCAGTCTGCCATATGAATATAAAGTTGACGTAGTCATATGTTACGCTGAGTGGCGAGCGAGATAGCTTTTGCGCTCTTCATTTAATAAATAAATCAGATCATAAAATAAAAAAGTCTTAATTACATTTTTTAAGTGAGATTAGTTTCAAGTTATAGTATACAAAAGACAAATAATCTATTTTTACTTGATACCCGAGTGAAATTGATTTAAGTGAATAAATATGAAAACAAAAAGTGTGAACGAACTAAAAAATACTTTTCATTATAATCATTTGTGTATTTTGAATTAATATTCCTTGGAAACAGAAAATTATTCCAAATTTACACCTGACTCTAAATTTAAAACTAAAGAAATCATAGTTTTTTTAAAGATTTTTATTTTTGAGACCAACAATGGTGCATCGACAAAGTTGATTTATCTCAAAAAGTAAATAAAAAAAAAATTAAAGCATCCAGAAATAGAGCATAGAAAACAACTTAATTAATTTGAATTACACGTTAATTGAATTATATAAGCTTCATAAAATGAAGCTCGTGAGAGTCCAGGTGGTAATATATTACCAAACTAAGTTAAGCCATTTAATGATATCATTTCAATTTGATGCCTCAAATAATCTTATCTTTAAAGCGATGTCACAGTTGTACCCGAATTGATTTTGCAGATACGTGTAACGTGTCTGAAGGGTATGCTTTCGAAGGGAAAGAGGATGAAGTAACAGGTAAAAGACAGATAAAATGTCTTAACAAAGAAGGATCATGTGAACAAGCAATGTGTGAATGTGACAAAGCCCTTGCTAATGATTTGTCTGAGAAAGAAAGCCAATGGAATGTTCTTCATAGCGTTAGATGGGGAAAATTCGATTCAAGTCTCAATTGCGAAATACATCAACCAGGAGGCCGAAATGGGGCAATGAGACAAGAAAAAATATCACAGGTGAAAAAAATTTAACCGCAGATTAATATGTTTCGAAATATCAGAATGTTCTTAATAAAATTAAAAATTATAGAAAGAGTTTTTACATCAAAAACGTTGAATCAGACTTGGAAAAACAAAACTAAATAAATTGTGTCGAAATATCGCGATCGACGATATATCGTATCACAAAAAGCTCAAGAAATTGCTTTGAGAAAAAATAACAGATTTGATTATAGTCAACTGACGCTGAATGCTGCGGAGATTATCCGAGAAGATTTCCATATCATACTGATGACGGTTTTGGAAATATTCGCCAGTGTTGTGTTGCATCTGATGGTTATGGAAAATCTTACAGTCCGATGAGATTGAATTGCTGCACCAATGGATCTATTAAAGAAATTGGTTCATGCGAATAATAAATATTAAAAGCCTTTTCAAACTCTAAAATTGTATTTATCGATGAAAATTCAGCACATGGAAGTTGCAATTCCGTAACTCAATTTTCTTCGATGACTGTTTTCAACTCAAAAGCTTTTCATCTTGACAATGAAAAGTGATGTTTATATTAATGAAATGCTTTCTGTATAAAACTCAGTTATAAAACTGTAGATAAATAAAAAACAATCCCTTTTCATAACAAAAAATATTCGACTTGTTTGTGCCAGTATGTGTTCTCAATTGTTAGCATTTACACGAATCATGACATAAACGTATCAGACAATTATGAATTTCACTTTATAATTAGTTTATCTTCTTAACCCCCTCACACCCTTTGACTATCTAAAGGCAAAAAAATTTTTGGGAGCCAAAACGGCGCAGAAATAACATCACAGACCTACAATTCAAATATGTCATAGAGTTTGCAATTTTATTTCCAAAAATATTGTTGAAAATTTTATACGATGTGCCGTTCGAAAGTTATTGTTTCCTACTTTTTTTTATGATTTTCGTCAAAATTTCTTGAAAAATTAATTGTGTGAAAACGATACATAATATCGAAATTCTGAGGAAGCAAGTTTTTAGGAAAGTATTTGAGGATTCTTTTGATATAAGTTTATTTTATCTGCAGTCTCTATACGAAGAATAATTTTTTCACAATAATGAAAAAAAATATTTTTCAAAA
>SCLH01000492.1:171420-193761 GCA_004367855.1 Oikopleura vanhoeffeni
GTTTTTATTCACAGATTTCATAAAATTAATCAGAAAAAATTTTGGACGAAAAATGCTTAAAATTTTCATAATGCTTTGAATTTTTTCGAAAATTTTACGAATTATAAAATAAAAGTTTGAACTCAAATCGTTACTTAAATAGATAAAAAATAATTTTAATGAACTCATACACATTTATTGTGGTTCAGCTAACGATAATAAGCACAAAAAAATAAACCAACTAATTATTTTCGTAAATTAAATTGACGCCAGTCTGCCACATCGCTGCTACCCCCTTAAACTATAAGATTATACGATCTCATTTTTCGCCTTTTTAGGATGATTTTAGGTATGCTTTAGCCACTATTGTGGCTCTGTGCTCACAAGGGTTAGAGAGATATGGAGTTCAAACCAAAAAAGACATCAGCAATGCTGATTCAGAATAGCCGTTTCAGTCTGTTAGTCGATATCATATATCCCTTTATCACCTTTTGATTAATCTGATAGATGTAGGTTGAGGGAGCCAATCCTAACACTTCTTAGGCCCCTTCTAGCCACTCATGAGGCCGCTTTCTCTTCTTTTAAGCCCACATCTATTTGATTAATCAAAAAATGATTAAGGGATATTATCAAAATACAGATAATAATTTTTGACTCACTGTCAATTTTTGTAGCGCACACATTCATGTTTATATTTCTTTAATTGTATATGTTATCTGCTGCTAAATCAGATTGAAATTGAACGAAAATTAAGAGAGGAGATAGTTACTGAAAAAGGTCTCGAAAATGAGTTAAATTGGCAATCCAGAGCATTTTAGGGCAAATTTTATAAATCTGATCTGAAATTTTTTTTCTAAATTTGAAATAATTTCGAACCGTGAATTATTGTCAGTGGCCAATTAAAAACCAGATAGGAGAAAGCATATTGCGTTTTTTGAAAAAGTGCTCTCTAGCTCTAACTGGTGATGTCAACATAATAATCAAGTATTTTTTGTTGAGATTTAATTGTTTGAGCATCAAAAATTTTGTTTCATTTAACTTTCACAACGTTTCGTTATCTCATAATCTTGCATCAAAGTCAAAATATCCAAAAAGGCCCCCTCGACCACCTTCTTAAGGGGGTAGTCAACACAAATCTGGACAAAAACGTGAAATGAGGTTATTTCCCTAGAACGTTCGAAACTGCATATTTTCTGCATCTGAAATCAATAAGTGGTGTTTTTAGAGTCCTTACTACCCTCGAAAGTACTATTCTAGAAAATAGTTTTTTTTAGAAATTTGATTTTGAGTTTTGAGGCTTAATTTTAATCGCAAAAATATCAAAATTATATTTTCTCAAACTGCATGAAATTTTTCGTCCGATAGGTTATGAAAATTAAAATTTGAATGAAATTTAAAAAGAAAATATTTTTTTCCGACTAAAATTTAACTTTGACACTTGACTTCGACCTCTCTGGAATAGACCTAAGAAGTTTAATAAAAATTCTGTGAGATCAGTGGTATGGACGAGTGTTTGGCCTTTGCGATGATATTTATCATAAAAATGAATTTTCAAAATTAAGGGCTCAGTTAGATTTTGTAAACCCATGATTTTCAGGCCAAAATAACCGTTTTTCTAGATTTCAAACGCTATGATTTTTTTTCGAAAATTCTGTGAGATCAGTGATGTTGATATTATAAATTATGTCATTTTAAAAATAAAATAAAGTCCAAACCTTTTAAACTCCGGGCTTAGTGACATTTTTAATTTTTCAAAGAGAAAATTTTCAAACGTCATTTCCGGCGGAAATGACTATTAGTGCGATCAACTTTGACCCTGACTCGACGCCTGTTGACTCACATATTATATTTCTGGTGGTTTCATATCTTTCTTGTTTCTACATTCAGCGTGAAACCGATTACAAAACTACGTTTTTGGCCAATTTTGCGGTGACCACCGTTTTAAAAAGATAAAGGCTTCTGTAAATTATAAGTTCTTTGCGAAAGTTATTTTGTTATTTTTCTGTTTGGTGGGAAAAAGCTGGTAAATGAGCCATAAATCATCACTGGTGAGTCAACAGTGAGTGTTTAATATTAAATATACAGTAAATGTATCTTACGACCTTAAAAATAATCTTGACTGATGAAAAAGTGAGTGCGCCTAATTTTTGAGCCGCATTAACTGTAAATTTTATAAATAAGACAATCTGGTGTCAAAAACTGTTCAAAATAACAAATTGAACCTGTGCTAAATTTTCTGCACTTGAACAATGAATTTGATCAATGAATTTAAAAAAACAAATTAATCTTGAGCTGAAATTCAAATTCTGAATATTTAATGTCATCATTTGTGAAAATCCTTCAAATAAATTTTACAGTCTGGCTAAATCGAACATTATTTTTCTATATAAAAAGAACCATTTTATTTTAATGTATGTAGTTTATGTACAGTTTATATCAGGTTTTATACAGAGAGCTGGTTTTAAATATGAACATTACTGCTCATTTTCCAGATTCAAAGTTTTTGAGTTTGAAACAATAATTTGAGCAAATTGACATATCGAATTTTAAGTCGTAGATTTTGAACATGTCCTGAAGAACGTGTCCTGAATTTTCATGTTGGTCTTTATCTGACAAAAGGAAGATCTAGTCTTATTAAATATCTTGTCAGGGTTAATTATTCGCATGAACCAATTTCTCTCAGTGATCCGTTGGCGCAACAATCTAATCGCATAGGACTGTAAGATTTTCCATAACCATCTGACAAAACGCAACACTGATGGATATTTCCAAAACCGTCATCACCGTGGTATGGAAATCTTCGAGGATAATCTCCACAGCATTCGGCTTCAGTTGACTATCAAAATATTTTAATTTTTGAAAAAATATGAAATTATATTTCGATTCGAAATTTTTGAAAGATACAATTTAGTTTTGAAGATTTGTTCAAAGTGTTGTTGTGCCGGTTGGGATTTAACGTTTCTTATATAAAATGCCATAAAATTTAACGTAAATTTGCTAACTTAATGGCCAAATAATAATTAAAAATTGTTTTTGTTAATTAATTTAGTCGTAATCGATAACATAATCATTATTTTCAAAATAACCAACAAATTGTTTTGTTAGTAAAAACGTCAAGTGAATAGACTTTCTTCCAAAAACTTATTTTTACTATTCAAAGAATTGCAGCGCGTCAATAAGCCATTTTTAAATATAATTTTACGATGTGAAAAGCGTCAGAATTCAAATATCTTTCGTTTGACATTTGTGTCGAGAAAATGCGATTTTATTTATTATAAGAACTTGTATATAATTGTTGGTGCTCGTTTTCTCAGGACACTCAATTGGCCTTGAAGAATAAGTAAACGTTTTTCAATTCGTCAGTAGTTATTTATTTTTATTTAGGTTTAAATGGTTTTACCTCTGTGAGTTTTTCTTGTCTCATCGCTCCATCTCGGCCTCCTGGTTGATGTCTTTCGCAATTAAGGCTTGAATCGAATTGTCCCCATCTCACGTTATGAAGAACATTCCATTCGGCTTCTCTCTCGGATAAATCATCAGCAAGAGCTTTGTCACATTCACAGATTGCTTGTGCACATGACCCTTCTTTGCTGAGACATTCAATTCGTCTTGTACCTGTGACTTCATCTTCTTTTGCTTCGAAGACATATCCATCAGCAACCGTACACTTATCTTTGAAATCCATTTTGGTACAACTGTGACATCGCTTTAAAATTTTTCATTAATTTGGACACTATCGCGTCAAATCATAACTGGTTCACCCTTGTGAGCACAAAACCGATATATAGGCTCAAGTGACCTGAACTATTGAAAAATGGCTAAATAAATTGCTGCGGATGATTCATTACTTACTAAATGTCGTCGACAGGAATTGTCAACACCGTCCATTGGTTTACCATTTCCGGCATCAACTAAAAGTTCTTTTGGACCCTTAGAGAAGCAATAACATCCGTAAAAGCAATATTTTCCGAAAAGTGGGACTTGTTGAAGGTAGACAATCATGTTTTTCATCAATTTGAATTTTCGGATCATGCGTTTTTCTTCTTCGGTAAATTCAGCGCGACCTACATCGGATTCCATTAATGCAAATTCATCTTCAAAACTTCGAAAAAGGCCATCATCTTTATTCTGCACATAAATATCAGTTATATTCATTTTTTCGAAAGAACCTTCATATCTAGAATGAATTTATAAATTTTTAATATTTTCTCTTATATAATGTTATCTTACCCTATTGGTACTTGAACAAATTCACTAATAATTTGGTCTCCTGATCGTTTCCAGTTTGATGTTGTTTGAGCATTTGAAATTGGGACCAAAACAGCTGAGTTAAATAAATTCATCTTTTGAAAATCAATTAAGCTTTCGAAATTCAAAAAATGTTATAGAAAGTTGCAATTATCAAAGCTTAAAAAGTCTGTTAGCTATCACCTTATCGGTTAATAGTTTGATTCATTCTGTCTGCTTTTGTTTCTTTTAAAGGATATACACTTCTCGTGGTGAGAGTCGCTAAGCTCTTGCCCGTGCATTTGTTTATCGTTATTATTATCGTTATCATAAATATAAATTTTGAGTGTCAAAACAAATATGGCTATTTCAAATTAGCATTGCTATACTTAATGTGTTTATAATTAATTATCTTAATTGTTTTCATTTAGATAAAGTGTTACGATATGTTTGAATAACTTGAGCACAATGACAATAAATTACTGAAGAGACGTTGTTAATATTTATAAACAAATAATTTATTATTGTTTGAATCATTAGAAAAACACCTTTTGCTCTCATGTTAATTCATGAATATCGTCGCATGATTATTTTTAAACCTAACGGTGGTGCAAATGGCTAAAAAACTGATAAAGTTTCTCCTCAAGCTGACTTAATTTTGTTTTCAAGATGATTAAATTTTAATTTATTGCTCGCCGGGTAAATACAAAAATAATTTTTCACTTTCAATTTGTACTTCGTCCATAATCTTAGAAAAATAATAATATATGCACAACTTAACCCCTACCTGCACGGCTGTGTTTTAAACACACAGACCAAAATTATTTTGGGGAAGTACCATTTTGACCGGCAGAATATCGGAACAGACCCCCAAAAGTTTCCCATATTTCTAATTTCGAAAATTTTGGTGATTTTCAGAAATTTCTCATCAGACCAGAAATGCATGATTTGGATGTTTTTTTTTCTTTTATGCAGTTAAAACAGCACTGTAGCAAGATAATAATCTACAAATGTACTTAGAAGGGTTACTTTCGGAGATGAATATTCTGACGTTATTTATTTTGATACCCGGCACCACCTGGTGCTGTGATTGGCAGTCAATATTTAAAATTGACGATTTGAAAAGGTGCGCATCGCGCGCAAAAAAATCCATTATCTACAAATTGCCCGTAAAATTGTACTTAAGATATGCAAATAAAAGGTTTCCGGAAGCTGAAACTGAATTAATTTTATCAAAAAAAACATTTTTCGGCCTACGAATTTTCGATGGTTAAATTTTTTCATCAAATTACTTAATTTTTCTTAAGCTTAATCAAAAATTGTTTATTCTGTTTTAACCAAAATTTTGTTGCCGGCATGATGTTACTTTTTTTTTTATCAGAATCAATATTGATCTCTTTTTTATCGAGTTAGAACCCAAATAATAGAGTAAAAATAAGGCACCATTAAAATTAATCTCAAAATCCCGAATTATGTTATTTGGGATCAGCCATGTTTCATAGTTAGCAAATACAAGTGTGTTAAAAACACTCAGATGCAGGTGGGTAATATACCATCGCGTGCAAGTGAAGATTAAATGGGAATTGAATGCTTATATAGCAACCTAGAAAGCAAAAGATAAATAGCAAGTTTTTCACTTGGGCAAACACTGAAAATCAAACGAATTAAATCATGCGGCGTGATTCATGCAGAACATTATAAGAATTTAGATGTTTATTGTAGCATTCATAGTACGATTTTATGAAAGTGTAACTTTCATAGTTATAGATCATAATAATTTTTTGTTTTTCCACATGTCCGAATAATAAAATTACAAAGAATTGATATTTATTTTGAGTCGATATCTCGCCGTTTGACATCTTCAGTACTAAAATATAAAGTTAAAATCAGAGAATATAACAATTATTTCAACAATTACATATTCGTGATTTGAAATATCGGTAAATTTTTAATAATATTTAGGTAAAATTTATAATTAATTGATGTATTCTCTGTTTTTAACTATTGATTACAATCCTTGTTATTTGGATCAGCAAAAAATTGGCTTAATAAAATGTAATAAATTATTTAAATAAACTTCAATTATTTAGAATATTTATTATCAATCAAAATATTTGCAAGTCAAGTTGATTTGTCTACTCAGAAATGACAAATTTTCGAAGATTAAATCTGTTTAAACTGGCATCTTACGGACGTATCTTCCTTCAGCTGAAAGTTGCCCCCACCGCGCAAGTTTATTGACTTCTCGCGGCACCGCTCGCGGCCCAGCTCGCCAGCTGCCACAATGCCGGTCGTTTTGCTCTGCACCGTTTACTTGACCCAAAATTGGTCTGCATAAATTATTTGGATTCAGACCAATTTGGGGTCAAGAGAAGGTAAAACTTTTTTTGACCTCACCAAGGCAATATAAACTAAGGACCAAAAAAGACGATTGGCCAATTTTGGGTCAAGAAAAGGTTTCCCGCTGGATTGCATGCAAACATCAATTATCTATATTATATAAATCAAATAAACCACACATAATTTCCGGGTAATTCGACTCTGAGAAATCAGTTGCGACCAACGAAATATTTTTTTTGGAGTGTTTTTCTATTTTCAGAGTATGAACCAAAATTCGGATATCTTATGTAAGGATTGTATATTTTAATTTAGAAACAAGAACAACTGACCCTGACAATGCCGCGTTTCAGCACTGTGGAAATAATATTTTAGTTTGGGGTAGAAAACTCATGTTTAATTAACATTTCGATTCATTATCATTCTCAAGATTAACTTAATTTAAGCTAGAATTTTCTCAAAAATATGAAACCATGAAAAATTTGGACCTAAAATTTTGCATTTCTATGTTTTTTCATAATAATTTGTATTTTTATAAATATGTTATAATATATGTAATAATTTATTTATATATTTTTAATTTCCTAAATAATTTGTATTTTGATATAAATACACAGGGTCCGGCGATAGGTGAGGGCGGATAGGTGAAATACGGCACATGGTGAAGGTTTTGAAGCAAAAAAAAACTTTTTTTTGGGCGGATAGACGGCGGATAGACGTAAGGCTAAAAGATAGGGGTTTATTTCAAAACTTCCCTTAGGCAAAAAGATAGGCGTTTTCGAGAAGCCAAAATATAGCAATATTTGAGAATTTTTATGAATGACAAAACTATTTAATTAATTTGTCGTTTATTTCTATTTACTAGTACAGTTGATTGCCTCAAAAATCTGCACACAATTTTTGTTCAAAAATAAATTCCCAGCAATTATTTCACAGGCAATTTTTTCACGATAGCCTTGTCTGAAAAAGTGATTTAGTATTATGAGATAACGCAAGGCGTTCTTAATTTCTGTGTCAGATTTTTTTTTGATCTATGCTGCATTGGTCTATGCTCCGATAAATAGAAATCACATTTTAGTTCAAACGGAAGTCAATTTTGAGTTCCTACCAAACTATTTCAATCTGAAAGCATCAATTTTGAGTAGCTACTGCAAAACTGAAGTAAAAAAGTGCCTGGTCACTTTACTTATTTTTAGGCAGTTACATTAAAATTGAGGTTTATGTATTCTTTGCTCAAAAAATAACCTTTTTTTTTTTAAACAACTCGAAACTTTTGAGAAAAAATCTCTGAATTTTTTTTATGCTATGAGTACCCTTTAAGGGGTGGCATATAACCTACATCCTGGAGTCAATATAACTTACGAAAAGTAAGAGTCAGTAATAACTTTTTATGCTTATTATAGTTGCTGAACCGATTAAATAGTTTAGCTCCATAAAATCATAATTTTTTATCCATTAAGGAAAGATTGAGTTAAGTTTTCATTTGAAATCGTAAAAAATTGATCTAAAAAATCAACATTAGAAAATTTTCCGCATTTTTGTCCAAATTTTTTTGTGTAATAATGAAATCTGTGATAAAAACAAAAAAAAAGCCACTTTAACTTTTTTTTCATGATCCTACATATTTTCTGACTGCTGTTTGAAAAATCATAATTTTTATTTGTCATTTTTGTCCGACGTTTTAGAAAATATGAAATTTTCCGCAAATCAAGTCCAAATTTTATTCGTGGTTTTTGAACTCTCCATAAAAATAGCAGAACACATATTAAATGTTTGGATTCTATTAATCGCGTATGCAACTAATGAGTGGTCGCGCGATTATCAGTTCTAAACTTTTAGAAGAAATTTTATAACATCTGTGGACAGAAGCAGCTCGCAGATTAAGCTCGTCGCCATCGGCACTCAAATCATTTGAAAAATTTTATGCGTGGAAAAATATTCTCCGACAAATAGCGGTGATAGGCGCCATTCTTTTGATAGTCAGGACATTTTAATAATCAAAACGGCAATATTGAAGCAATTTTATATCTCAAAAAAGCTTTTGTGTCTCTACTTTGGCCACTTTTTACCTTTTTTCAATGCAAACAACCTTTTGAATATTTAAGAATTTTTCGACTGTGCAGTGTAATTTAAGGTAAGCTAAATTAGCGGAGTCACCCGAAATGGTCTGAAGTTTATTAAATATCGTCTTAAAAAAATTTTATATAGTCGGGTTATGAGTTGGAAAATGATGCCAGTGCAAAGTGGTTTTTTGTATTTTTTAACTATAAGTTAGTTATGTTTAGGAATACAATATGTAACGTTGTAAGATGAACACTTTTTTATTGAAGATAAAATGTAAAAAATAAATTTCCAGCAATTTTTTTTCTTTCAATATTGCTCTGAAAAAAATCGCTACCAATCTGACTGGACTTATGCCACCGCCCCTTAAAAACTTTACAAAATCATTTTAAACTATCGAAATCAAAATTTTATTTAAAATCTATTGTTTTTACTCCATATGATATTTACATTATTCGAAGTAAAATGTAAAAAAATGATGTGTTCAAAGAAAATTATTGTTGAATTGATCGCAAAGTTTTATTGAACCTGTTTAATTCCGTCTGTCTTTTTCGTATCTACGCAAAAAATGTTGGGCAAGGTACTGCTGGTCTGACAGACTTTTTCGCTAGCTAGAGTCAAAAATCCGAAAAAGTAGTTTCTGAGGTTTTCCAAAACCGTCACTTTTTGCATTTATGATTAAAAATGGAGCAATAAATCAAGCCTTAATTCTCACTCTGCACTACCCTTTAACTAAATTAATACCATAGTGACCTTGTTTTAAATTGACAATCAGAGCGTAACTTCCCAGCCGTTCGGCTATAGGGTGAAATCGCGGCTAATAGGTGAAATCGGGCTAATAGTGAAGTTTTAGCGAAAAAACTTTCACCTATTCCGCCGGACCCTGCTGTTATATATGTTTTAGTATATGATAAAGAATATGTTATTATATCGAAAAAGTTAAAAAGCTCTATGATCAAATTGATCATGTATGTCGATCTTTTGTATGTCTGAATCCTTTTCAAATGATTTTTAATCTATTTTTGAAAAAAATCAAATTTTGCCTTAGGTGGGCTAGTAAAGTTTTAATATAATTTTCTACGTAAGTTTTAGCAACTTGTTTATACTTTTCACATTATATTGTATGAAGATAAATGTTAAAACATGAAGATGGCATTTGATGTTCCCTGATGCGTGTTTTGAGCATTCTCATAGTTTGGCCTTTATCCTTTTTCCTACGGAACTCAAAAATCTCAAAAACATTTACTATCTCTATAGCGCGTGTTCGAATTTCATCGATGTTGTCTGAGTGATTGTCTTGAGTATAGGCAAGGGTCTTGATAATGGGACCGCTAAATTTTATAATTTTTTTTGTATATTCAAAAACAACGGTTTTGTTTATTTACCATATAACTACAATGAAAATTGCATGAAGGTAAACGTTTAAGGGGGTGCCCTAACCCAGCAGACTGGAGTCGTTATACTTACGAAAAATAAGTCAGTATTTTTTTTATGCTTTTATAGTTAGCTGAACCGATATAAATATGTTCAGCTTGATAAAATTTTTTGTTCATTTTAGGAAAGATTTGAGTTAAGTTTTCATTTTGAAATCGAAAAATTTCTAAAAAATTCAAACTATTATGAAATTTTTCGCATTTTATCCCAAATTTTTTTCTGATTGTTTTTTAGAATCTATGAATAAAAAACTAAAAATAGCCACTTTAACTTTTTTCATGCATGTCTACATATTTTCTGACTGCTGTTTGAAAAATCATAATATGTTTATTTGTCATTTTTGTCGACTTTTTAGAAAATTATGAAAAATTTTCCGCAAATCAGTCCAAATTTTATTATGGTTTTTGAACTCTCCATAAAAAAATGAGGCATAATACAATTAAATGTTTGGATTCTATTAAATAATCGTATGTCAACTAATGAGTTGGTCGCGCGATTTTCATTTCTAAACTATCGATGAAATTTTTAACACTCGGTGGTACACTCGATAATGCATTTCTTTTAAAATATGCGGCAAAATTCAAAGTAAAATTGGGGTATAGGCGCCACATGGTCGGTTTAAGAAAAGCAATTTAGATGTCAAACGCAAGGAGGCCAAAGTATTCTCAAAAAAAGGCGGGCCGGCCAGGCTGAACCATAGGAAAAACGTCAGACAGAAGAAAGAACACAGTTAAAAAACAAGGACTGGGAGCAAACACCACATGGTAATATAAGGCGGAAAAAAAACAAGAAAAAACCCAAAGTAAGGTCCAAAAAGAGGAAAGTGGAAAAAGATAAACACAAAGACACTGAGAAGATAAAAATAAAAAAACACGGGGATAGCCCTGGAAAAAAACACATGTTAATAGGTACCCACACATTTCAGTGACTTATAATGACTGTGTAGCTCCTTGGGAATAGTGGCCGTCCTGGCAGATCATCAAGGTAAGTACACAGGTACGAGCAAGCCCAGTGTTTATTTGCTCCATTTTTTATTTTGAAGTATGGCTTCGATCACCAAAAAAATCAATCAAAAAAAAAAAAAAAAAACAAGTATATTTGACCCCTATTTCATAGCGAGAGGTGGCGGCGCGCCGTACTCCACATCAACTTGTATCTTCCTCCTTGGTAATCTTATTTGGTAAACCATTCGAAAACTTATTGATCGTGCTGCAGTCTGAGAGTCCAGTTGCAGTATCGTTACAGAGACTTTTTCTGTCCAAATTTTTTTTGACTTCGGTTTTTCTTGTAAATCCCTTCGGCGTCTGCAAGCGTTTCTTAATTAAAAATTTCCCAAAGAAAAATTCTTCAACATTTTTCGATACGAAATAATTTCAGTGGAACTCATCAAAAAGAAGTGTCTTTCCTAGCCATCTTATCAAAATTAAAACGACTACCCCTATGGTGTTGTTAATTTTCCTTGTGTTTATATTAGAAAGGCATTAACAAATATGGGAAAGGGAAAAATTGTTCAATCTGCGAACTTATGGCACTCCCTCTTATTATAGTAAATCGTGTAACTCGAAAAGACAGGATATTTATAGTGTTTTCTCAAGCGTTTTAAAGTACGTATTCCCTTACCCACTCGATGGACTTTTTAAGATTAGACAATTACTTTGTTGCGTATTCGCCTATTGCAGCGTCTCAGCATTCAATTCTGGTGATTTATACTATTTTAGTTCCATCATCAAAGGGATGGATACGGACTACAGTAGTTCATTTAAGAGATCGTGAGTTAAAACTTTTTTGTGAATTTTTTCAAGTTTTGAATTGGACAATTCCGTTGTCATTGATTTTACACTGGTGTCGTGTTATATGTCCTTAATATTTCGAACCGGAACTCACGTACTCAAAAACGTTAACTATCTCTATAGCGGCGTGTTGGTATGAATTCCCACTGATGTTTGTCTGGTGAATATCTGTCTGTAGTAATTTTACTTGATCTGATTTATATAGACGGATCTCAACTGATAGCCGCGGTCCCATTTATCAAGCACCCTTGGCTATACTCAAGACCATCACTCAGATCAAACCATCCTAGGACAGTGAATTTTCGAACACGCCGCCTAGATGATAGAAATAGTTGTTTGTAGGATTTTTGTGAGATCCCGTACTAGGAAAAGGGTAAGGGCCAAACTATGAGTTACCCTCGCTCAAAACCAATCACGCATCACGTGGTGATCATCAAATGCCTTAACCGCGGATTTATGTTTTAACATTTATCTTCATACATTAATGGTGTAAAAACGTACGTAACGTACATTCTGCCTCTCAGACTTCTTTATACCAGTAGAAAAGAAGAAATCAATATTAGAACGTTTGATCCCTAAGCGACTAAGGCAAAATTTGATTTTTTTTCAGACATTATAGTAATTATCAAAGTCATTATTTGAAAGGTTTCTGTGAAGAATCTTAGTAAAGTCGAGTACATGATCAATGTTGGAATACTACTCGCTGTTTAAGTTTTTTACGATATGTTATACTAACACTTATGTATATTCTTTTATCAGTAGTACAATCGAGTAATCTGTTTATTTTTTATATATTATAATACATTTAAATTATTAGCATTTTTGCGGGAAAATTAAAAATATATAAATAAAATTATAAAATTATTTTATAACTATTTAAAATTAACAATTATTATGAAAAAACATAAAAATGGCAAAATTTTAGGTCCAAATTTTCATGTCCGTTCATATTTTTGAGAAAATTCTTAGCTAAATTAAAGTTTCATCGAGTTATGAGTGCAGATCGATAAATAATGACTTGGGAGCTGTAATACTGGTTTTTTACAACAGTTTATATTTTATGTGTGTTTTCTCAGAATACAAGAGATGTCTCATTTGTCTTTTCCATATAGAACCGTGATATGTATTAATATTCACGGCCAGTGCTTGAAACGCTCTCGGCTGGGTTCAGTTTGGACTTGTTTCTTGCATTAAAATATAAGGCAATATCCTCTACATAAGGGTATTGTCTGAACATTTGTTTAGCTCGCTGTCATTATTACTTTTAATTGATAGAAATTTACGCCTCTCGCTCTCAGAACTTAGAAAATTATTATTCGCGTTAGAGATTACGCAACTGATTTGCTCAGGGTCGAATTATCGCGAGAAATACTAATGTCGATGAGTTTTATTTGATTGATTTATGTAAATAGTAAGAGAATTTATGTGCAATAATTTGATTGTGTTGCATGGCTAATTCCAGTCGGCCTGGGAACACGTTTTCCTCTTTTGAGCCAAAATTGGCCGCAATATTCGCTTTCTTTATGGGTCTTTTTAAGGAATCTAATTATATTGCACATTAGGCGTTGACGTGATGCTCAATATAGATTAAGTTTGTCAACACATGCTGTCTTGACGCCAAATTGGTCGAATCCAAATAATGTTATGCCAGACCAGAGATTTATTCTCTGAGGTCAGTAGAAAACGGTAGCAGAGATGTGAACAAACGCCGGCATTGTGGCAAGCTGTGTGTCTCTGGCTGTGAAGAACTCTGCAGATGTTGTTGTGTTGCGCGAGAAGTCTCATTAACTATGCACGCCGTTTGGCTGGTGGTGTGTGGAGCCCAAACTATTTCTGGTCTGAACGGAGAGGCGTCGTCGTAATGTATGCGCTCTCTCGCTCTTAAGAAACAGACTTCTAATCTTTCGAAGATACTTCTTAGTACGAGTTTCTGTAGTTAGACAATTCAACGTGACTTGCTCATTAATCTTATTGATTAGATAATAAGCATATTTAAATAATTGAGATTTATTTAAGAAGTTATTTCATTTTATATTAAGCCAAATTTTTTGCTGATCAATTAACAAGGATTGTAAATCAATAGTTTTAAAAACAGGAATACATCAATTATTTAAAATTTACCTAAAGATTATTAAAACTTTACCGATATTTTCAAAATCACGATATGTAATTGTTCTGAAAGGTAATTGTATATTTCTCTGATTTTTAACTTTATATCTTAGTACGAAGATTCCAACGGCGAGATATCGATTCAATAAGTATCAAAGCTTTGTTAAATTTTTTTTTCGGACATGTCGGAAACAAAAATTTTATGATCCTATAACTTGAAGACGACTTCATCAAAATCGTACTATGATTGTACAATACATATTCTAAATTCTTTAATGTTCTGCATGAATCACGCCGGTGATTAATTCGTTCTGATTTCAGTGTTTGCCCAAGTGAACACTTGCAATTTATCTTTTGTTGTCTAGGTTGTTTACATATATAGCATTCAATTCCCATTAAGTCTTCACTTGCACGCGTGGTATATTACCACATGCATCTTGAGTAGTTTTTGAACACACTTGTATTTGCTAACTATGAAACTAGGCTGATCCCAGAATAAAATATTCGATTTTGAGATTAATTTTATGGGGGTGCCTAATTTTTTACTCTATGATTGGGTTCTACTCGATAAAAAAGAGAGTCAATATTTCGATTCTGATGAAAAAATTTGAAGACTTTCAATGCCTCCGCTAGGTACCAATTACGTAAAACTTTTAGGTTAAAACACAAATAAACAATTTTTTTATTATATTGTTCCTATAGAAAAATTAAGAATTCTGGTGATATTTTTCGGAAAAAATTATTCGCATGGAGAGAATTCGTTCGGTTCAGGGCTTTTTTCTGTATTTCGTCGATTTTCAGCCATACAAGCGTTATTCAAAAAATGTCGAACCGGATTCATGCTTCACCACCCTTGGGTTGTTAATTCCGAAATGACTGTTTCTTGCATTTCCAACAGAAAAAGCACTTTTATCAAAACGTCGAAACAAACATCCCTTTTCGCCCCTTATTGGCGGTTACTTCACCCAGTCATTGTGACCCCCTGAGGCAAAAATCGAAAAAAAAAAAAAAAAAAAAAAAAAAAAAAAAAACAGAACCCGATTCACTAAATTCGAGACAAATTTTCCGGGCAGGTGGCGGCCGAAAAATGTTTTTTTTGCATAAATATTCATTTTCAGCTTCCGGATAACTTNACAAAACCGTTGTTTTTGAAATATACAAAAAAATTAAGCGATTTTCGGCACTCTATCCAACTTGAGGGGGGTCGGTGCATTTTGACAGGTACGGATATGGGCCATATCATATGGGCTTGATGAAAAACTTTTTACTGGGTTTATATATCCTTCTCAATATACCACCAAAGTAATGTTTTATACCCCAGGCAACTTTTGTAACTACAAAATTTTCGAATTACAGATTTTTAAGAAAATTTTGAGTTCGAATTTAACTTTTCGAATTCGGCAAATTATGAGAAATTTTTGAAAAGACTTCCGAACATCATGAAAAAATGTCTTATTTTTTCTTCAAATTTATTTACAGACTTCTTTTCACATCAACGAAAAAAATTCTTTTAAATGGTCACTTTAACTTTAAGCGTAAGTGACCACATATTTGTATATGCTATTGAAAAAATCATATGACATTTTTTTTGGGATTTTCGGTTGAAACTATATGGAAATATATCGAAAATTTTCCCCATTTCGTGTTCAAAATTTTTCAAACTAATTTTTCTGGAATCTTTAGCTGAAAATATTTGGAATGACTACGTTTACTATATTAAAATATGTCTTCGTTTTGTTTCTTCGCTCTTGTTTATACTCTTAATCATATTTTTGGCAATGAAACTATGGTTTTGCAGAAATCCATCAAAGCCCTTTTTTATCCAGAATTAAAAAAATTTATCATACCGAAACTTGCCAAATTAGTAAGCCGACCCATCCAGTGGATGGCATCCACCACGTAAAATTTAATAAATTAAACTCATGAAAATAAATATTTCTTTCGATGTGCTAAAATGGCGTTTTTTCGTCTTAAACTTTCGATTTTGACGTAGAAATCATATACGATTAAATTGTATAAATTTTCGCTGGTGGTCGAGACTGTTTTTTAGAGCTTCTAATTGATAAAAAAATAAAAATTTAATGTAATTTAAACACCTTTGATAGCAAACGCGCGTTTTTTGAGTGTTTTTTTAAAAGACAATTTATTAAGTAAAAATAATTGATCTGAAAAAAATCTGATAAAAAAAATGAGTTCAAAAGTGGCAACTTTGGTTAGAAAAAGCTTTTATTTGAAAATCGCACAGTGGCAAAAAGTTTCCAATCAAGAGAAAATCAATTCAAAAAGTGCAAATCTGTCAAAATGCACCAACCCCCTTCAAGGGGGTTTGCCATGCTGATTTGCTTGCACGAATGAAGATTTTTTGTTTCATAAATAAAACAAACAAAATACTGATTTCGAGTTAACTGGGTCTTGTAAATCGATTGCAACTAATGAAAATGCGCTATTATGATATTATAGTCTATTTTTAAAATTTATATTCGAAATTCGAATGTTAAAATAAAAAAATTATACAATTTATATATTTAATGGTATTAAAACTGGCAAAACTGAATTTTTGACGAAACTGACCTAGAAAAATATTTTTAAAATGGTTTTGTGAAATATCACAAATAATTATCTTTGCAACGAAATGTCAGTGTGCGCGGCACCTTTGATCACGGGAAATCGAGAAGAAAATTCAAAAATTGGCTCTGAGAACTTCGTTGCGTGGAATTTTTTCTTACTCAAAATTTGTTGTTTTTAAATAAATTTAAAGAGTTTTTAAACGTTTACAAAAACTGTTTTTTTGGTTTTTACGAAAAACGTGAACGTAAATTTTGAATTATCGCTCAAGAACTTTGTAACAAAACATGTTTACTTTCATTTGCTGAAGACTTTGAATAATTTGTATGACACTTCCGCGAGTTTTTGGCTGCTGAGAAAACATTGAAAGGTTACTTTATCGGTTTCGTAAACTGTGTTACGAGTTATATACTACAGGGGGGGGTGCGGCGTATAGTTAGATTCCACGCAAAAACCTACGTAAGCCTCCGCAAAAAGCTACGCATTTGAAAAATAAATTTATTCAATCCTGGCGTGCGGCGTATAGTTATAGGCAAAAGATAGGGCTTTTGTTCAAACGTTCCTAGGCAAAAGATAGGCGTTTTTACCCAGATTTTTAGACCAAGATTCTCTGGTCGGCGCGACAATAAAAAATACATTTTGTTAAAAACATGTTCAGATTGACCAATGAAGTGTCGGTATTTCAAAAAGGTTAAAAACATGTTTTTAAGTCTCGCAGACAATGTCGGCTAGCTTGGAAATGGGCAGATAGTTATTTCAGATAAAAAATATTTACAGGGTGTAAGGTTTTCCCTTCTTTTTTCCAAATGGATACACTTGATTCCGACGGTTGTGATTGGTTTGAATCTGAAAAGACGTAGTTTTGCGAAATACATTTTCACAATTAGCGTTCGCCTCGCTATCTAATTTGGACAAAAAAAAGTGAAAAATCTTCACCCTGTATTTTCTATTTGGTCTAGGATGATTTTTTCGATAAAATTAAATTTATACATCCTAGAAGATTTGTAACGAAAAATTTACTTTTAAAATCACCAAAAATGCTTACTCTGGCCACCCTTTAACTCAATTACATGTATTAACTCTAGATACTGTTTAAATTGACCAATCAGAGCACATTCCCAGCTGTACCTCGATATATGTGGAATATTAATACGCGTCGCGTAAAGTTGGAATTACGCGTATAGTTGGGGTTTTGGCGAAAAACTTTCCAACTATACGTCGCCCCCCTGTACATACACTAAATTCTAGTAGAATATGTTTGAGTAACCCTTAAATCACCAAATAATTCTTACTCTGACCATTATTAAGCGCAATTTTAAACTCTCAGAATCATTGTCCAAATTGACCAATAGAGACATTTCCAAAAAGTACGCGTAAAGTTAAAGTACGCGTATAGTTAGAATTACGCGTCAGTAGTTAGGGTTTTTTGGCGACAAACTTTCTTACTATTTACGCGCACCCCTGTAATTCCAAATAATATTTTCTAGCAATAATTAAATATATTAACAATAACATTCTAATGCACTATTCGAAATTTATTTGTTCTTATTTGAAAAGCATCTAACCTTCGTGAGCCACAGAACCACAATTGTGGCTCAGCATACTAAAATCATTCAAAAATGGCAAAAACCGGGATCGGTAGAATCTTTTCTTTCAAACACGATTATAAAGAATTTGAATCGTATTCCGAAAAATAACTTGGAATTTTTTTCGAATGTTGGTTCCAGAAATACGGGGTGTTGATTGTAAGATTTTTCGGCCTATTTTCACTTCCTGAAAAAATTTATTCAAGAACTAGACATAAAATACAAATGTGAGATTAGCCAGTTTTTAGGAAAGTGTTTTGTGCATGCATAACAGTTTAAATAAAAATTTATTGGTATCTAGGGGCCAGATATTTTTTTTCGGAAGTGAAAATTCTAATATTTTCCCAACTTCAAGTATCACAGAAAAATTTACATTAGTATAAAGTGAATTAAGCATCAAAGCTGTCAAACGTTGTCATTCAATTACGCATATTTACTTGAAAATAATAAAATAAAGCGTACATAATCTGACTTTGTACAGGGAAGAAATAAACTTTTAATCGAAAATTTCGATTTCCATCAAAATTTTTTGACTATTTATAAATTACTTGATCGTATGGAGAATAAATCAAAAGCAGACAAAACGATGACGTATAGGCCAATACTTGTGCATCGTTTCAACGAAAAGGTCACTTTGACGACAACTGTGACCGTGTTTCACGTGATTGGTTATACCCTGCTTTTCTCACTATTTTTCTTAGAACTAAAAAATTAAAAATTCTAGAATTTAAAATGTCGGTTCCAACAAATTATCACTCCAAGCTTCCTTATGCAGAAAAAAATCGAACTTCCAACTGCAGCGAGCTTTACTAGTTAAACAACATTCAAAGTGAAAGCCCAATTGTGCTCTGGTGCCTTATGGCGAACTTTTTTTTATTGCTCACAGGGTTAAATCAAAAATATAATAACTATAAATAGCGTTTACGGAACAATAATTTTTTTGTTTCTGGATTGAGCATTCCAAACAAAAGTTAAAGCCGTTTAAAAGTAGTGAAAGTACGCAGCAAATCACAACAATCAGCATGGCCAACCCCCTTAATGAGATCATTTTTGTACCGAGAATACCGCTGTATATATTGCCAGATCAAAATTGACAAAAGTAAACAAACTTGACGATTCTTGAGATAAATTTGAACTTTCCTCGAGGTATTAATAAAAATTATAACTTGTATAGTAATGGGAAACAGTTTTTCTGTTTCAAGTTTTTTGTTACTGGTATTAAATTTTTCGGTTAAAAAAGTTTTCAGTTGTCGTATCTTTTTCATGGCCAGTTTTGACTTTTTAGACTTTTCGGATTTTATTTTGTTCAAGAATAAAAAAAGCGGTTATTGTTGTTTTTCGACCATAAAACAAATTATCTATAGTCTAATAACTCCAAAAATGGAAGGTTATTTCATTCTCAGTTAGGAAAAAATAAGGGAAACATGTTTCGTCAGAATTTTGTTTCCGTCAAAATAGATTTTATTGTGAACGAAGCTTCTGGAGCATGAATTCACGTGATGTTAAAAGATTCAAATAAATGACTATCTGACGAATAATTGAAAACATCTGACGACAAAATATTTTGACGAAAAATCTTTCCCCAGAAATAAACAAAATTGAGGTGTGCTGCAAACGAGTGGGAATTAAATCAATTCAAAGTATGCACATATATCAAGAATTGGGTAGCGTTTCACACCTATTTTCTTAAGATATAACGTGTATCAATCAGCATTGATTTTGGAGTGATTACTCAGCTTCAGACAGAAAGATATAAGATTTTAAATCCTTGAAAAATCTCATATCAGAAGCTGAAAAAAATATTTAATCATGTGCCGATTTGAACTGGTCTGCGTCTTGCGATAACACGGACTATTTTCTCGTTGATTCTTTAAAGTTTGGATGACAATTTATTCAAGTGGAAATTAACGAACAGCAATTAAAATTTACTCAAAAAATTTGATTTTATTTTGTCAAAAATTGTACATTGTGTGTTGATGCTTGTTTGACAAATTTCCACTCGGATTGGTCTTCATGAAAATCTTTATTACAAACATTTTTTAACTAAATAATTATAATATATCCATCGTGATGCGCCAATAATCTTAAAATATCCTATTTGGCTTCAAAATAGCGGAATAGGATTCTTAGTCGACTGCGGCAACTGAT
This sequence comes from Oikopleura vanhoeffeni, assembly GCA_004367855.1. NCBI lineage: Eukaryota > Metazoa > Chordata > Appendicularia > Copelata > Oikopleuridae > Oikopleura > Oikopleura vanhoeffeni. The sequence continues at coordinate 191,657 of SCLH01000492.1, forward strand.
CGATTATATTCTACTACAAAATTTCCTGGTCCCACGGAAATTTTGAGATTCGCATCTGCGAAACATTACATCTCACACAAATGTAGGATTAAAAAATTAAGTGTCTGATTGAATATAACATACATTAAATCAACTTTTGTTTGATCATTTTTGGTGAAATTTGAAATATATTTTGAAAAAATTACAATTTTGCTAGAAAAAACGATAATTTAGAATTATTTGTGTAAATAGAAATCAAATTTTCGAGGCAGCTGACATTTATATTGTATAAAATTTTTTAAACAAACGTTTTGAAGTTACCTAAATGTTTTTATTAAAAATTATTTGACAAAGAGCTAAAATCTTCCTAATCATAATTTCATCATTTTTGCACATCATTCATTTTTGCCAATTATAAATTTTTATTTCTGTTTCAGTCAGGATTTCATAAAAATAAAAAATTTTGTCAAAGAATCAAAAATTCGGCTACATTAAGTTTAAAATTTATTTCAAAATAAAACAACCGTAACGGTTTTTATTGAAAATTGATTTAATCTCAAAATATAATAATCGGAAAGTTGATGTCTCTAATTTGAAAACCATTTATCAATTTTTGAATGAATTCTCATTGTGAAAAAAGACAGCCAATCTTTTTATTATATTTAACAGTTTTCATTTGTTTTTCGCAAAATATTCGATAACAAACTTGTCTGATAACTAGTGTTATTTATATCTTAAATTTAGTTTTTTCTTTCTACCTAATTCTCGAATTTAGCTAGATAACAAATACTTTTTTTAATTCCAGAGAAACATCCATATTTCCCGATTTAAGATTTACAATTTTCTTTCTTTCTGACGTTTTAGATGCCTTACAAAAGTGCTAGTGGTCCCGGCTAAATGGTGATAGAAATGGACTCCGCGCTTAGCCATGAGCCGTTTGTGATAACTTGAAAAATGTCTCGAACCAAAAAGGAATTTAGAATAAGAGATGAATCAAATCCTGAAAAGATATAAACTATAAAAAAAAAACAGGGCCCCTGGCGCCGCCGTTTTGTTTTATATAATATGGCGTTGAAAACTGGCGGAATTCCGTGGTTGCCTACGTTTATACTCTATACGTGCACAACCTATCGCAGATATTAAATTGACATTTTGAAATATTTGACTGATTTCGGAGAAAATTAATTGATGGATTGTTCTTAGACGAAACTGCTACCATTTATCAACCTGGTTTCATAAAAAATACAAGGAAATTGCAGATTTCATTCACGATAGTTTTAGCACTAAAATTCCGATGTTATTGGAATCCGGAGCTAGTCCAGATTCACGGATGATAACAGGATAAAGTTTAGAAAGTTTTTAATATAAAATTGCAAACAAAAATTTTTATAAAACCCTTAAATATTTGATAACTTTTGAATAGAAGCTGGAATGTCGAGTTTGATTGCATTTGAGCAGCAATTATAAATACAGATCAGGATTGATATACACAATATATTATTTGATAGTGTTAAATTCACTCGCCGATACAAATGGAAAACTCGGAGTTATAATATTTTCAAGACAAAATTAAAGCAGAGAATTTAAGCAAATTCCTGAAAGTTAGCTGAATAAAATGGAAAACTCGGAGCTCATAATATTTTCAAGACAAAATTTAAAGCAGAATTTAAGCAATTTTTGAAAGTTAGCTGAATATCTAGGAGAGTATTTTGAATTAACAAAGCAACCCAGAAAAAATAAGAGTTAATTTAATTCAGAAACAGCTCTTATCGCCGCCCTTATATCGAAAATGTACTTCGGTATAAGAAGTTACGCAGCGCCATAACTGTTACGTCATGACGCGTCAGAAATCATAATGGCCAATTAATCTCCCGATTTCTCATATAAGTTGACAATCATGTGATTTATTGGTCACTATTTTTTCTGCCGTCACAGTTTTGACGCTGAGTAACGAATTCATTCCAATTATATCTTCCAAATGGCCGAATTTGCCAATATTGCTATAATTAACCTTCGCAATTACACGATTCTAAGCTGAAATACTTTTGTTGCTAATTTGATATTTTGTCACAAATTACTTTTTGTTGGCATAAATGTTGTAAGTTCTATTGAATATTCCAAATCTT
>SCLH01000492.1:193782-229388 GCA_004367855.1 Oikopleura vanhoeffeni
AGCTGTTTTTCTCTACTTTTGCCAATTTTACCTTTTTCAATGACAAAAACCTTTGATATTAAGAATTTTTCGACTGTGCAGTGTAATTTAGGTAAGCTAAATTAGCGGAGTCACCGAAATGGTCTGAGTTTATTAATATCGTCTTAAAAATTTCTATAGTAGTCGGTTATGAGTTGGAAAATGTATGCCAGTGCAAAGTGGTTTTTGTTTTTAACTATAGTGTTATGTTAGGAATACAAATGTAACGTTGTAAGATGAACACTTTTTATGAAGATAAAATGTAAAAAATAAATTCCAGCATTTTTTTTCTATTCAATTTGCTCTGAAAAAAATGTACCAATCTCTGCTGGACTTATGCCACCCCCCTTAAAACTGTACAAAATCATTTTAAACTATCGAAATCAAAATTTATTTAAAATCTATTGTTTTTACTCCATATGATATTTACATTATTCGAAGTAAAATGTAAAAAATGATGTGTTCAAAGAAAATTATTGTTGAATTGGATCGCAAAGTTTTAATTGAACCTGTTTAATTCCGTCTTCTTTTTCGTATCTACGCAAAGTTGGGCAAGGTATCTGCTGGGTCTGACAGACTTTTTCGCTAGCTAGAGTCAAAAATCCGAAAAGTAGTTTCTGAGGTTTTTCACAACCGCCCTTTTTGCATTTTATGATTTAAAAATGGAGCTAAATCAAGCCTTAATTCTCACTCTGCACTACCCTTTAACTAAATTATACATATGACCTTTGTTTTATTGACCAATCAGAGCGTAACTTCGCCAGCCGTCGGCTATAGGGTGAAATCGGCCTATGCTGAATATGGGAATCCGATAGGGAAGGTTTTGTAGCGAAAAAACTTTCACCGTATTCCGGCCGGACCCTGCTGTTATATATGTTCTTAAGGTATATGATAAAGAAAGTTATTATATTCGAAAAGGTTAAAAAGCTCTATGATCAATTTGATCTGTTGTCATCCTTTCTGTAATGTCTGAATCCTTTTCAATGATTTTTAATCTATTTTTGAAAAATCAAATTTTCCTTAGGTGGGCCTAGTAAGTTTTAAATAATTTTCTACGTAAGTTTTAGCAACTGTTTATACTTTCACATATATTGTATGAAGATAAATTAGAATCATGAAGATGGCCGATTTGATTGTTTCCCTGATGCGTGTTATTGAGCCATTTTCATAGTTTGGCCTTTTATCCTTTTTCCTACGGAACTCAAAAATCTCAAAAACATTTTACTATCTCTATACGCGCCTGTTCGAATTTCATCGATGTTGTCTGAAGTGATTGTCTTGAGTAAGGCAAGGGTCTTGATAATGAGGACCGCTAAATTTTATCGGTGTGTAATCACTCAAGTAATTACTAAGAAATCACCCAGACAACATCAGTGGGATTCAACACACGACGCTATGAGATAGTTAAGCGTTTTTGAGATGGAGTTACCGTTGGGAAAGGATATATCCCCCCACTATTAATAGGTAAAATCAATGATCATGAATTGTCAATCAAAAACTTGAAAAATTCAAAAAAAATTTACCACTCATTAATTCTCTGTATGTGTATCCATCCTTTAGATTGATGGAAATATTTGTACACACCAGAATATGTGGACGCTGCAAATGGTGGAAGAAAAAGTAATTCAATAAAATAAATCCATCGAAGGTATACGTCAATACATTGTTAAAAGTGGAACATAATGCCTTTGTTTTTCGAGTTACACGTTTATTAGGGGGTGCCTATAAGTCCTGCAGTTCGATTGGTACATTTTTTCCAGAGCGATAAATGAAGAAAAAAAAAGTGAAATTTTATTTTTTTTATTTTTTATTCTTCAATAAAATGTCCACTTCTTTGCAATGTTATATTTTAATTTACCTAACATAACTATATATCTGGGAAAATATAAAAAACCACTTTTCCCACGGTACATTCCAATTTCCAACAAACATCAAATACAGATTTTTTTTTTAAAGACAAATTAATAAACTCAGAAATTGTCGGGTGTTCTGCGCTAAAAAGTCTTGTTTTTATGTTGCTTATTTAAAAATTCCCTTGATATGTGAAGTTTTTTTCCTATTGAAAAAAAAAAATGGTTAAAATGGCAAAAAAAGTAGAGAAAAACAACTTTTTTGAGAAAAATTGACCTCTCAATTTGCGTTTTGATATTAAAAAATTGTTTACTATCTACAAGAAATTGGCGCCTATAAACACCCACTTTTATTTGAAATTTTTGACCACTAAAAATTTTTAAATATTTAGTGCAAATGCACTTATCGAGTGTACTACCGAGTGTAAAAATTTCATCGATAGTTTAGAAATGAAAATCGCGCGACCAACTCATTAGTTGACATAACGGATATTTAATAGATACAAAACATTTATATGATTATGCCTCATTTTTTTATGGAGAGTTCAAAAAACCCTAATAAAATTTTGGACTTGATTTGCGGAAAATTTTTCATAATTTTCTAAAAAAGTTGACAAAAATGACAAATAAACTATTACTGATTTTTCAAACAGCAGTCAGAATATGTAGACATGCATGAAAAAAGTTAAAGTGGCTATTTTTTAGTTTTTATTCTAGATTTCAAAAAACAATCAGAAAAAAATTTTGGAGTAAAATGCGGAAAATTCATAATAGTTTGAATTTTTTTGAAATTTTTTACGATTTCAAAAATGAAAACTCGATCCTCAAATCTTTCCTAAAATGAACAAAATAATTTATATCAAGCTGAACATATTTATATCGTTAGCATAACTATAATAAGCATAAAAAATATACTGACTTATATTTTCGTAATTATAACGACTCCAGTCTGCTGCGGTTATGGCACCCCCTTAAACGTTTTACTTCACTGCAATTTTCTTGTAGTAATATGTTAAAAACAAAAACCGTTGTTTTGAAATATACAAAAAATTAAGCGATTTTCGGCACTCTATCCCAACTTGAGGGGGTCGGTGCATTTTGACAGTACGGATATTGGGCCATATCATATGGGCTTGATGAAAAACGTTTTTACGGGTTTATATCCTTCTTCAATATACCACCAAAGTAATGTTTTATACCCCAGGCAACTTTTGTAACTACAAAATTTTCGAATTACAGATTTTTAAGAAAATTTTGAGTTCGAATTTAACTTTTCGAATTCGGCCAAATTATGAGAAATTTTTGAAAAAGACTCCGAAGATCATGAAAAAATGTCTTATTCTTTTCTCAAATTATTTACAGACTTCTTTTCACATCAACGAAAAAAATTCTTTTAAATGGTCACTTTAACTTTAGCGTAAGTGACCAATATTTTGTATATGCTATTGAAAAAATCATATGACATTTTTTTTGGGATTTTCGGGTTGAAACTAATGGAAATAATTCGAAAATTTCCCCATTTCTGTGTTCAAAATTTCAAACTAATTTTTCTGGAATTTTAGCTGAAAATATTTGGAATGACTACGTTTACTATATTAAAATATGTCTTCGTTTGTTTCTTCGCTCTTGTTTATACTCTTAATCATATTTTTGGCAATGAAACTATGGTTTGCAGAAATCCATCAAAGCCCTTTTTTTTCCAGAATAAAAAATTTATCATACCGAAACTTGCCAAATTAGTAAGCCGACCCATCCAGTGGATGGCATCCACCACGTAAAATTTAATAAATTAAACTCATGATATTTCTTTCGATGTGCTAAAATGGCGTTTTTTCGTCTTAAACTTTCGATTTTGACGTAGAAATCATAATACGATTTTAATTGTATGAATTTTCGCTGGTGGCGAGACTGTTTTTTAGAGTTCTAATTATAAAAATAAAAAAATTTATGTAATTTAAACACCTTTGATAGCAAACGCGCGTTTTGTGAGTGTTTTTTTAAAAGACAATTTTATTAAGTAAAAATAATTGATCTGAAAAAAATCTGATAAAAAAAATGAGTTCAAAGTGGCAACTTTGGTTAGAAAAAGCTTTATTTGAAAATCGCAAAATGGCAAAAAGTTTCCCATCAAGATAAATCAATTCAAAAGTGCAGTCTGTCAAAATGCACCAACCCCCTTCAGGGGGTTGCCATGCTGATTTGCTTGCACGAATGAAGATTTTTTGTTTCATAAATAAAACAAACAAAATACTGATTCGAGTTAACTGGGTCTTGTAAATCGATTGCAACTAATGAAAATGCGCTATTATGACATTATGTCTATTTTAAAATTTATATTCGAAATTCGAATGTTAAAATAAAAAAATTATACAATTTATATATTTAATAGTATTAAAACTGCAAACTAATTTTTGACGAAACTGACCTAGAAAAATATTTTAAATGGTTTGTGAAATATCAAATAATTATCTTTGCAACGAAATGTCAGTGGGCGCGGCACCTTTGATCCGGGAAATCGAGAAGAAATTTCAAAAAATTGGCTCTGAGAACTTCGTTGCGTGGAATTTTTCTTACTCAAAATTTGTTGTTTTTAAATAAAAATTAAACCCCTCACACCACACGCCATTCGGGACGCGCAGATTTTTTAATTCCTTCAAACGAGATAGAAATAATAACTACCACAGACTTTTAATTCAGATGTGTCAATTAAAGTTGCAATTCTTTTTCTAGTACTGGTTTTTTAAAAAAAAATTCGTTACGACTAGTAGTTCAAAAGATATTTTTTCCTACTGTTTTTTTAGGATTTTCGCCTGATTTTCGTAAAAAAAATTCTAGCGTTAATACGAACACTTATAAAATCTGAGGTGACTCAGATATAGGAAATCTTTGAGAGCTGCTCCTTGGAACTATCCATATTATTTTTTCTGCTGTCATTGATTGAGAGTTTTTTTCTTCTGCAAGTGTTCTCTATAAGACCAAAAATAAAGAAACACATAATATTGCGCCGAATAATTAATGTTTAAATGATCCGTTTGATTTTTTAGTTAGGATTCTATGCAAGCGACAAAGTAAGCACAGCTTGAAGATATCATTGCCGAGTAAATCAAACTTACAAACTGAAACCCAAATACTCAGTTTGTACCTTTTTTTAGTGCTGAACAACTTGATCTAATAAATTTATTTTCATACTCAAACAATAGGTTGCTTACAATTTTCGAATGTATTTTTTCGGCACAGGAAAAAGGGAGTTATTCAATGTTCCAGACTAATGAAGAGAATATTTAAATCAGAGAACAGATTCAGAAAGCCAAGGTGAGTTATTTATTATACAGTTCGCCTATCACTATGGAGAAATCGTTTTTGAAAAATAAAGTTCATTTTTATGGCGTATATCATCAAGATAATTGAATTTTGGAACTTTTTTAATTAATTCTCAATTCCCGTGATGAGCTTCAAGTTCAAGTAAAAAACTATTTATACAATTTGTTTGCGATTTTTAGTTGCGTGCATTTTGGGTTCGAACAAATTACGAAAACTTGTTATCAGACGATTCAGATGAGCATTTAAAATTCGAGATCACATTTGAATAGCCATGTGCTACTTAATCTTTTGTAATTCTAGTGATTTTAAAAATGTATGGTTTCCGATGAAGTACCTGAAACTAAACCTCTATTTTCTTTGCATTTATCGAGAACAGAATAAAAATTTTGGAAAAATATGTGGACCTCCAATTTAAATCTATCCTTGATCCTTGGGCCAGTAAAAATAATGAATATTCATCGGCATTTTATTATCTCACGCAATAACCGCTCAAAGTTGGCGTCCCCGAGCGTTTGGTGTGAGGGTAGAATTTCAATGGTTTTGGTGTGTGAGGGGTTAAAGAGTTTTAAACGTTTTACAAAACTTGTTGTTTTGTTTTACGAAAAACGTGACGTAAATTTTGAATTATCGCTCAAGAAATTTGTAACAAAACATGTTTACTTTCATTTGCTGAGACTTGAATAATTTGTATGACACTTCCGCGAGTTTTTTGGCTGCTGAGAAACATTTAAAGGTTACTTTATCGGTTTCGTAAACTGTGTATACGAGTTATATCTACAGGGGGGGTGCGGCGTATAGTTAGATTCCACGCAAAAACCTACGGTAAGCCTCCGCAAAAAGCTACGCATTTGAAAAATAAATTTATTCAATCCTGGCGTGCGGCGTATAGTTAAGGCAAAAGATAGGCTTTTGTTCAAACGTTCTAGGCAAAAGATAGGCGTTTTTACCCAGATTTTTAGACCAAGATTCTCTGGTCGGCGCGACAATAAAAATACATTTTGTTAAAAACATGTTCAGATTGACCAATGAAGTGTCGGTATTTCCAAAGGTTAAAAACATGTTTTTAAGTCTCGCAGACAATGTCGGCTAGCTTGAAAATGGGCCGATAGTTATTCAGAGTAAAATTTACAGGGTGTAAGGTTTTCCCTTACTTTTTTCAAATTGGATTACACCTTTGATTCCCGACATTTTGATTGGTGAATCTGAGAAGACGTAGTTTTTGCGAAATAAATTTACATTACGTGTCCTCGCTTATTCAATTTTGGACAAAAGTGAAAATCTTAATGAGTTTCATTTTCTATGATTTTTCGATAAATTAAATTTACATCCTAGAGATTTGTAACAAAATTTAACTTTAAAATCACCAAAAATTTTACTCTGGACCACACTTTAACTCAATTACATGCATATATAACTCTAGATACTGTTTTAAATTGACAATCAGAGCACATTTTCCCAGCTGTACCCGTATAGTTGGAAAGTACGCGTAATACCGCGTCGCGTAAAGTTGGAATTACGCGTATAGTTGGGGGTTTTTGGCGAAAAACTTTCCAACTATACGTCGCACCCCTGACATACACTAAAATTCTAGTCTAGAATATATGTTGAGTAACCCTTAAATCACCAAAAATTCTTACTCTGACCATATTTTTACGCAATTTTAAACTCTAGATTATTGTCCAAATTGACCCATCAGAGCACATTTTCCAAAAGTACGCGTATAGTTAGAAAGTACGCGTATAGTTAGAATTACGCGTATAGTTAGGGTTTTTGGCGACAAACTTTCTTACTATACGCCGCACCCCTGTAATTCCAAATAATTATTTCATAACAATAATTAAAAATATAACAATAAATTCTAATGATTATTCGAATTTATTGTTCTTATTTTGAAATCTTAAATCAAAAATTATAATAACTATAAATAGCGTTTTACGGAACAATAATTTTTTTGTTTCTGGATTTGAGCGTTCCAAACAAAAGTAAAGCCCCCGTTTAAAAGTAGTGAGAAGTACGCAGCAAATCACAACAATCAGCATGGCCAACCCCCTTAATGAGATCATTTTTGTACCGAGAATACCGCTGGTATATATTGCCAGATAAAAAATTGACAAAATGTAAACAAACTTGAATTCTTGAGATAAATTTTGAACTTTCCTCGAGGTATTAATAAAAAATTATATACTTGTATAGTAAATGGGAAACAGTTTTTCTGTTTCAAGTTTTTTTGTTACTGGTATTAAATTTTTCGGTTAAAAAAGTTTTTCAGTTGTCTGTATCTTTTTCATGGCCAGTTTTGACTTTTTAGACTTTTTCGGATTTTTATTTTTGTTCAAGAATAAAAAAAGCGGTTATTGTTGTTTTTCGACCATAAAACAAATTATCTATAGTCAATAACTCCAAAAATTGGAAGGTTATTTCATTCTCAGTTAGGAAAAAATAAGGGAAACATGTTTTCGTCAGAATTTTGTTTTCCGTCAAAATAGATTTTATTGTGAACGAAGCTTCTGGAGCATGAATTCACGTGATGTTAAAAGATTCAAATAAATGACTATCTGACGAATAATTGAAAACATCTGACGACAAAATATTTTGACGAAAAAATCTTTCCCCAGAAATAAACAAAATTGAGGTGCTGCAAACGAGTGGGAATTAAATCAATTCAAAGTATGCACATATGCGTTGAAAACTGGCGGAAATTCCGTGGTTGCCTACGTTTATACTCTATACGGTGCACAACCTATCGCAGATATTAAAATTGACATTTTGAAATATTTGACTGATTTCGGAGAAAATTTAATTGATGGATTGTTCTTAGACGAAACTGCTACCATTTATCAACCTGGTTTCATAAAAAAATACAAGGAAATTGCAGATTTCATTCACGATAGTTTTAGCACTAAAATTCCGATGGTTATTGGGAATCCCGGAGCTAGTCCAGATTCACGGATGATAACAGGATAAAGTTTAGAAAGTTTTTAATATAAAATGCAAACAAAAATTTTTATAAAAACCCTTAAATATTTGATAACTTTTGAATAGAAGCTGGAATGTCGAGTTTGATTGCATTTGAGCAGCCATTTATAAATACAGATCAGGATTGATATACACAATATATTATTTGATAGTGTTAAAATTCACTCGCCGATACAAATGGAAAACTCGGAGTTAATAATATTTTCAAGACAAAATTTAAAGCAAGAATTTTAAGCAAATTCCTGAAAGTTAGCTGAATAAAAATGGAAAACTCGGAGCTCATAATATTTTCAAGACAAAATTTAAAGCAGAATTTTAAGCAAATTTTTGAAAGTTAGCTGAATATCTAGGAGAGTATTTTGAATTAACAAAGCAACCCAGAAAAAAATAAGAGTTAATTTAATTCAGAAACAAGCTCTTATCGCCGCCCTTATATCGAAAATGATACTTCGGTATAGAAAGTTACGCAGCGCCATAACTGTTACGTCATGACGCGTCAGAAATCATAGTGGCCAATTAAATCTCCCGATTTCTCATATAAGTTGACAATCATGTGATTTGATTGGTCACTATTTTTTCTGCCGTCACAGTTTTGACGCTGAGTAACGATTCATTCCAAATTATAATCTTCCAAATGGCCGAATTTGCCAATATTGCTTAATTAACCTTCGCAATTACACGATTCTAAGCTGAAATACTTTTGTTGCCAATTTGATATTTTTGTCACAAATTACTTTTTGTTGGTCATAAATGTTGTAATTTTTCCATATTGAATTTTCCAAATCTTCTTTTTTAAACCACTCTTATAAAATTGAAAAAACTGTTCGACATATGGATCAACGGACCTCAGATTACAAAATTGAAAAATGCGAAATCTGAGCATTTGATTAGTTGATCCTTTCCTAATCTGACCAATGAAATCGGCCTAATTCCGCAATCAACGTTTTGATTGGGTGCTAATATCTTGCGTTGTTTGTATCATTCAAATGTTAGGATTGTACTCTGAGGTCCGTGACGTTATTTCGAACGCCTATTCGTATTTTATTTTGTTGATTAAAACACTCAATTTTTGTTTTCATATCGCGGAAAAGGGCCAATATATCGCCGAAAATTTTTTGACGATTTTTAAGGTTCTGAAACCGGAATATTTTGAAAAGGTTCGCAGACTATGTATATCAACGATAAAAAGAGCCGCCATGTAATGCATATTCTGGAATTTGGTGTAACCTTGAGCAATCAAATGAAATAACCGACTTTATAACGCAGACAAAAAACGGTGAAATCCGTCCAAATGAAGTTGCTAGCCTTATTTATGCAACTAATGAAATTCAGCTTGACAATGCAATCGATGTCGCGATACGAAGCTATTCTTGAGTTATTTATGTAACCGACGCTACGGCCAGTGAAAATTTATGGGGAAGATTGCCGAGTTATTGGTATTTGTTGGAAACTAATCCTGCTTTTGAAAAATGTGAAGGTGATACAACTCTTATAATTAAAATCGCATAGCTCATCATTTTCAAAATTTTCGATTGTTTGATTTTGCAATATCTGAAATTTCGTATTTTATTACCGTATATAAAGTTTAACTATAAAACCGTTATAAATACATTTTATGATCGACTTAGTATGTCTCTGATCGAACACTGATATTTTATTCATGACAACTACTGTCTTATTTTTTTATAAATGCCTTAATTAAACTTTTTTCAAACCTTATTGGATAATTTCCTTGTGAAAATGAATAATTTATGCTCCATCGGATGTTAAAAAATATCAACAAATTCAAGATTAATATCTGAACTCAAAAAATGTCGATTTTTATGCTTAAGCTCCTCACACCCAGAAACGAGAACTTCGCCTCACACCCAAAAGCCTATCTAAAGCAATACTTTGAGCGCTTATCACAGGAAAACTGGGAAAGATATCAATTAACTTATTTGTCATTGATTGAGATCAAGGATAAAATTAAGTGAACAACACGTATCATTTTTTAAATTTGCAAGTTGTAAACTAGTAACTGCGAGAGAAAAGAGAGGTTCACTCACCTTGTATTTCTTGAAAAACCATACATTTTTTTACAATGACATATAAGTTACAAATTTAGGAGTGAAACTTTAGCTATTAAAGCTGGCCTCAATTGAAATATGATATCTCGATCGCAACAAAACAATTATTCATATTGCCGCGCGTCGAAATATATGCATTAAAATGTGAAAATATTGCTAATCAGCTGAAAACTCAAAATTAGTACCACCTTATGTTCTATATCTGATCGATTTGTCTTTGTCGGCTCTATTTGGGTTAAATTGCCGTTCATTCTTTCGAAAAAATTTTTTTTTCATATTTTCTGATGTTTCATAAAAAATCACTTGTGAAAAATTATTTTCGTTATAGAGACTGCACATAAAATAAACTTAATCAAAAGAATCCTCAATTACTTTCCTAAAAACTTGCTTCCTCAGAATTTCGATATTATGTATCGTTTTCACACAATTAATTTTTTAAGAATTTTGACGAAAATCCTGAAAAAAAGTAGGAAAAAATACTTTCGACGGCTCATCGTATAAAATTTTCAACTATATTGTTGGAAATAAAATTGCAAACTCTATGACATATTTGAATTGTAGGTCTGTGACGATGTTATTTTTGCGCCGTTTGGCTCCGGAAATTTTTTGCCTTTAGATAGTCAAGGTGTGAGGGGGGTTAACTGTAATTGGTTCAAATCTTGAATCTTAATTTTTTTTGTCAAGATACCAAGGTACCGTATCCGACGGATACTATCCTACCAGACACCTTTTCAGAATTTTAAAACCTAATATATTATATACAGTGCCCGATATGTAAACTGCTCGCGAGAGGAAGAAATTTCATTTATTCGAAATAAACATTGGTAAAATAGGATGAATATTTTGTAACATATATATTTCGACTACCATGTGTCATCATCATCAGTGCCTAGTTAAACAGTACTAACAGTTGTGCACAAAACTGTTTAATACTGTTTAACTAGCACTGATGATGACTACATGGTAGTCGAAATATATATGTTACAATAAATATTCACCATATTTGAACAATTCTATGAAGATTTTCTCAACCAAAACACAACCATTGTTAAAAATGATTAAATTTGACGAATAGCGGCCAAGTTGAACGGCTTGCCGCGGTTTCAAAATGAAAAATATCACATAAGAGATGTTTTTGAAATAAAAGTGAGAATCTGATTGGTCAGACCAAACTCGTTTGACACGATGAGTTTCTCTGATTTTACTATCGGGCATTGTATTCAAAGAAATATTATTTACTTATAAAGAAAGAAATTATAAAATTAAGTTAGAAATTAAAAACAAATTTTCAGGAACCTAAACATACAAATGTCTATGCCATAATTCTTCCCTGATAACTTTGTAACACAACTTATACAGTTTTTGAAAATTAATATTAACACTATTTNTTCTTAGACGAAACTGCTACCATTTATCAACCTGGTTTCATAAAAAAATACAAGGAAATTGCAGATTTCATTCACGATAGTTTTGCACTAAAATTCCGATGGTTATTGGAAATCCGGAGCTAGTCCAGATTCACGGATGATAACAGGATAAAGTTAGAAAGTTTTTAATATAAAATGCAAACAAAAATTTTATAAAAACCCTAAATATTGATAACTTTTGAATAGAAGCTGGAATGTCGAGTTTGATTGCATTTGAGCAGCCATTTATAAATACAGATCAGGATTGATATAACAATATATTATTTGATAGTGTTAAAATTCACTCGCCGATACAAATGGAAAACTCGGAGTTAATAATATTTCAAGACAAAATTTAAAGCAAGAATTTTAAGCAAATTCCTGAAAGTTAGCTGATAAAATGGAAAACTTCGGAGCTCATAATATTTTTCAAGACAAAATTTAAAGCAGAATTTTAAGCAAATTTTGAAAGTTAGCTGAATATCTAGGAGAGTATTTTGAATTAACAAGCAACCCAGAAAAAAATAAGAGTTAATTTAATTCAGAAACAGCTCTTATCGCCGCCCTTATATCGAAATGATACTTCGTATAGAAGTTACGCAGCGCCATAACTGTTACGTCATGACGCGTCAGAAATCATAGTGGCCAATTAAATCTCCCGATTTCTCATATAAGTTGACAATCATGTGATTTGATTGGTCACTATTTTTTCTGCCGTCACAGTTTTGACGCTGAGTAACGATTCATTCCAAATTATAATCTTCCAAATGCCGAATTTGCCAATATTGCTTAATTAACCTTCGCAATTACACGATTCTAAGCTGAAATACTTTTGTTGCCAATTTGATATTTTTGTCACAAATTACTTTTGTTGGTCATAAAATGTTGTAATTTTTCCATATTTAATTTTCCAAATCTTCTTTTTTTAAACCACTCTTATAAAATTGAAAAAACTGTTCGACATATGGATCAACGGACCTCAGATTAGAAAGAGAATAACAAGACCAAAGTCGAGTTATTCTGTTTTCGTGACATAAACGACTTACTTTCTAGAATCCGAGTTATTATTAGTAAATTAAGAGCGAAGCTCAGGCATTCGGGAAATGTCTGGCATAACAACCAGACATAAAACTCAGCACTCAGCTGGTTTTATTTTTGCGCTCCCCGAATTAGGCTATTAATTTAAAAACTCAGATTATAGTTACTTATTTTTTAACTCGATACTACGCGCAAAATCAAACCCAGCGCCGTGATTGGTTAAAAAAAAACTCAGTAACTCAAACTATAGAATTATGTTATGTTAGTCTATTCCGCCCTATTATATTCACTATCAATTTTCCTTTCGTCTTAGAGAAATACTACAAAGATTACTTAGAGAAAAAACTATTATGGGTGTTATTACACATATAGATATATCCCTAAGGACAGTACTATCGTACCAACGTATTTTTATCAGAGAAATAAAATTGTATTACAGGGCATCTTTAAAAATTGATCGTTATAATAACACCTACAGCTCTTTATCCTATTATTTATAAAGCCAGCTTAGGCTTCATTCAGAGAAAACTGCTGCAATAATGCCTCATATTACTGTATAAGGAATAATTATGTCACCATTAGCGTTAATTCATTTAATACAATGGCGAAGTCAAACTAGAAATACTAATTTTAAAACTTAAATTGTTAGTGTACAAATCTCTGTATCAAATATTTAATATAAAATATTATATTAGGTAATTTTATAAACCATTATATACCTTATAAATAAATCGGCTATGATAAAAATCCTAAAGGATTCGAAATATTAACAAAACAATAATTGAATATTCTAGTAATACTACAACAGTTTTAGTTGATAAATAATGATATTTAAATCCTAAAGGATAGAATTAAATAAATAATATACTGCTAGAATTTTACAGCGGTAGGACCAAATATCAATTATTAGTCCAAAAACTATAAAATAAGACAAATTTCAATAAAAAACCATTATCCAAAAGGAATTCGAATATGAAAAACAATATAAATTATTATAATGTTTTATAGGACCGAAAATACACAAATTTCGTCCTAAAAATAAAAATAGTGTATTCAAAAAATTGTAATCTCAATCAAATTATTATATTCACAAGGACAGTGATGTAAAAATATCCTAAAGGATCCGAACAAAATTATTAGAACGTATGGATTCAAAATATAATAAATAATATAAATTATTATATTTATTGATTATTAGGACGAAAAATACACCAATTTCGTCTAAAAATTGTCTTATTTACATAAAATAATAATTGCAGACATAAAAACCATTAAGATAATTATATTAATTACCCTTAATAGGACTGAACTTATTTAATTCAATTAATTAAAACCCAAAAATGAATCAAAATATTATCCTAGATTGATAATATGGAATCGGGTTTAGTCGACCAAACGGTCGACCCACTGATACGCTGCAATCCCGGCACCGATGTAGCCAACATCCTCCAAACAGAATCGCTCCTAGAAACAACCAAAAGGATGCTGACGTCGAAAAATGCAAAAATCGCCACCAATGCGAATTTCTACCCACTAGGTAAAATAAATTATAAATTTACCAATATAAAAGCGACTTCAGCCTAAAATATTGAAAAATATCATTCTTATATTTTTAATGACCCAATATTACACAAGGGCACGGTAGCGCAGGGGAGAAAACCCTCTAAGAAGCGCACCATTATGGGTTCAAATCCCAGTAACACCATTAATATATCCTAAACACGGCATAGATCGGAGACAGTCAAATAGGCTGATAAAGTAACCAGGAACCACTATAGGCCATAGATTGGCAATTACAAGGAAAAACCAATAATAATACCAGTGCCCTATTTTCCAAAAATAAATTGAAAATTTTATATTTTTTTTACCAATTAGGATTATGAAAACTAAATATAATTATGTAGAATACAAATTATATTATTAAAGTACTCTTTACTAACAAAATTCATTAAAATTATCCATTTAGTGAACGAAAGATCCCGCGTAGTGGCATTTTGGATAATAAATTCCAATAGAAAGGTAGGCTTCGGCAAACTGCTACGAAAAATACTGCCAACGAACCAGATCGATACCCTGCAAATTTTGGTAAATGATGGTATGATGACAAGAGTCATTATAAGAAATCTAGAGGGAGATATCCTACACAACCTACAAATCCTATGGGACCGAAACATAACGCAGCCTGATATGAGGAGATCAATTAAAGTTATTTTGGGAAATCTAAAATTGAAATGCGAAATTGAAATGGCAATAATTTCAATATATAAAAAGGTGACAGGTTCCTACGAGACCAGAAATACTGCTGTGGATATGATTGATGCAAATGAAGATTTAATCAACGCAGAAAAAATTAAAAAATGGTCGGTAGTGAAAAAATGGAATGATGATCGAAACGTTAATGATTGGATAAAATACAAAGATCTATCCCCTCAGTGCAAAAAATTCGATGATGATTGGCAGCCACAAAATGTCCTAAAGGAAATGAAAATAAAGAACAATTGTGAACAAGTGCTAGAAATAACACTTTGGGAACCAGAAAACCTATCAAAATACCAAGAGGACTTCAATATTAACAGAAATTTAGGCAAATTCCTAATTAACGAAGGTAATACAAACCAAAAATTATTAGATTTTGAATTAAATAATACAAAAATTAAAAGCACCATAAATAAAATTGTTCAGTAGAAATTATAAATTAAAATTTTGAAATGCTTAGAATTGCCTATAAATATTTTAATTTTTAACTTATCTACAAATAAGCTGTTTCCCAAATAATTAATCTATGAATTGATAAATTACTGAAATAACTATAAAGTCCTAAAGGATAGAATGATGCAGAATGAATATAAATGAATGATTAACCTAAGCGAAAATGTTAAATTTATAAATGAAATGATTTTGGATGATTTTGAGATGAAGCAATATATTTACATTGATAGTTACATTATTTAAAATCCCATCCATAAATTCAATTAACAGAGCTTCATAATAAATCAACTCTGACAAAGACATATTATGAATAACGTTGATACTAGGCAATCTATAGTTGCTAACTTCAGATTTTAATAATGATAAATCTACAGTATCAATCAGAGGATAATTCTTAATATCCTCTAAAGTAACACTATCATTAATAGTATTCACCCAATCTTGAGTCGCCTCCAATGATTTTTTAGTCGCTCCAATAATACTAGAGTTAGAAAAGTCTAACCCACTGAAAACTGAAACGACACTATTTATTAAGGAAATAATATAGTTATCGCTATCATAAGAGTAACTCATAATGGGAAGAATATATTAATAATTCAAATCCTAAATGGAATGATAATTAATTAAAAATTAAAACTGTATTTATACCCATCATATAACACTCTAGCGCCAAAAAATTAATTCCATTAATTAAAAATCTAGTAATGTAGAAATCACAGGTGTATGAACATATGCTATTAAAAATAAAATATAATATTATGAACCTGTCAACTTTTACAGGTGCACCAGCTGCTAATAAATTAATTTTAAAATAAAAATACAGCTGGAATCAGGTGCACACGTTTGTTATTAAAATTAATAATGATATTATTAAAAACATTATGGCAACTAATTAACACCATAATGAGTTATTTTAAATTGAGATTTAAAAACACTAAATAATCCGATAGGATTGAAAATATGACTACCAATAATTCGGAAAAATTGATATTTTTGATATCACTTAATAACAATTACCATGAACTGAAATAATATTGAAAAAATTCTTAATTAAAACAATATTATCAGTTTTAAGGACTTAATTCTCATTTTGAAAATCTTTTTTGAAAGTTGTAAAAATAATATAATTATTCATAAAAGTCTAAATGGAAATAAGACTTTATGGTTCCTATAGGATCAAGAAATTAGTTAAAAATAGCAAATTATTAAGCGATATAAGCCATAAAAAACCTGTTTTGGTATTAAAATAACGATAGATCAAACTGAAAATAAAAAATTATTTTTTTTAGATCCAATTTTCACAAACGAAAACAATGAACAATTCCGCCCTTATTTTTCCCTGGAAGGGTCACAGGAGGACGCTACCTTTATTTCAATGATGGAAGAGGTACAAACCCTGCGAAGTCCGCTTTTCGAAATGTTCAGGAAAGAAACCTGTGTAGGAGAGAAAATCGTTCAACTCCTAAAAGGCATCAACCTCCGGCCAATACTTATTTCAGCACTAATAAAAATAATGCGCGAAGATTCAATAGCCGACATCCTAAAGGAAGAGAAAAACTATGCAAATAAAAATGCATGGTTTCTAAATTACTGGCTAAAGACATCAAATCTGATGGCAATGCAGATTGTCTCCCAACTCAGAGATCAGAGCGGTAATTCCTATAAGGACAAGAATTTCTTACAAGAACAAGAATTCCAGCCAGCTATAATAGAATTGGACAATTTAATTCTAGGCAGCCTAAAAACAACGGCCAAAATGTTGTATAATAAAGACAAATTATTAGAACTCGTGAATTGGAGCGATACAGAGGCAGCGGGCCTATTAATTTTCGACAATTCCATCTTTAAAAATAAAACCAACGAAGCCAAATTAATTTGGTCAGAAATATCCGAGAACATACTATTTCATGTGGCTGGTATGATTGACAATCCTATATCCTGGGCCTTAGAACATCGATTCTGGATGAACTCAGAAATATTCTGCGAAGCACTGGGACTAGAGTTGTTCGATAAAAATGGAATCAAGAATCCTATAGGAAAAGAAATAAATGTCGATTTGTCCATCACACAGTTGATTGAAGCCGAATTAGACAAAAATGCCATAATAAAATTATTAGCGACCAATAGGGCCATGAAAATGTCCAAAAGCAAAATCACTGGTGATTTACCCATTAGGACAGAAACGGAGAAAAGTAAAGAAACTCTAGAAATAGACGGTATGGAAATGATGGAGGAAATCACGTTCACCTCCGAAGACCAAGTCAGTGCATTTATGCAAATGGCTGTAATAAAACTAAAGGCAAAAATCAAATACACGCCCGACAAATCTGAATTTTTGATAAATGACGAAAGAATGACGCCACAAATAATGGCCGATATCCTAGAGGATTTAGAATTGAAAAATAAAGGGAAACAAGTGGAGGCAGTACAAAAACTGAAACTATCTAACGCTGAGTGGATTCGCGTGATCGACATAGCGGGTACAGGAGACACAATCGATACCAAAAATATTATTACCTTATGGAACACCATTAAGGATAACAATGATGAAAATCTGGATATCCTATCGGATAGAATAAAAATTGCAGAACCAACATGCGACTATTTTGAATACCGAAGAGGACGTAAAAGGGTGTGTAGTAACCTAATTAACTTAGGTGAGCAAAATTGCTCCTTACACAAGGCCCTTAAAGCGAATAATGAAGCATATGATAAGAATCAATCGCTATTTCCAGTCATCTTCGGGCAACACATATTTTATGTAGAAGCGGAAAAACCCGACTCAAGCTCCCTGTTTGCCCCAAAAACCTATGAGATTACCCGAGAATTGGCCACGGATCAATTCATCAGAGCCAGAGGTAGGATTACTATATGACCCATATCGATCTCGATCTAATCTCCCATGTCAGAACGTAATAATAAATTATTTTAACTATAAATAACCATTTAGGAAAGAATAGGTTGAAAAGTACTTTATCATATAAAAAATTATAAATTTTTAATTTTTTTTTCACCTTCTGCAAAAAATTTATTTTTGAAATTTACAAGCACCATAAAAAATTTTCAGCCAGAAAACGCTTTTAACAAAAATGTTAACTATTGAAACGAGAAAAAATCTAAATAATTAGCGACTAATGAAATAAAAGTGAATCGATAAAAATTCTATTTTTTAAACCATAATAATATCCTATAAGGACGGAAAAATAATTCAAAATTACTAAGTGTCACATAATCATGGTCATTACTTACCCATATTAATAACACTTAAAGAATTAAACAACTTCTACTATTATACCTTAAATTTAAAATAGATATTATGGTGTTTAACTAAAAATTATCCAATCGGATCTGAATTAGTAAACAAAAAATTAGGACAAGGCCTACATAAACTAATATCACTACTGTACTAAATAAAAAGTACACCTATCAGACTTAAAAAATTAAAAAATAATCGTTTAGAAGAACAAGAAAAGTACCTACAATACGCCTACTTCTTGCTACAAAAAGATTGGCACAATATGAAACCATCTATGATATCGACCGAAAGGATAGAAAAGTTCAATGAAAAAATGACCTATCTAGCGGACGGAAATCATTACCAAGAAATGATAAATATGTTTCGAAGACTGAAGGTACAAAATGGAACATCTCCTAACCAAGATGATAACATTCTTCCTAAATTATGGTTAGACCAACACATAATAAAAACAAAGGAAAACACAGAAGAACAAGCTCTCTTCGAACCACCGGCAAATATCTTCAAATGGCCTACAGGATTGAAAAATGACAAGGACGCGCCAGATTCGTACAGAAACCAAAATAGAAACGATAGATCATGGACATATTTGGACCCCGTAGGACCAGGAACTCGAATCCCTACAACAGGAGCAGTTACAACGAACGTATGTCATTTCCTAGGAAATATCGCACGAGATCACAATTTCGATTATGGCCTTACGATTTATATGGACATGAAAACATTTCCACCAACCAATAGGATGAAGAATGAGTCAGCAGAAAGTAGTTCACATTTAGATAGTGCAAATACTAACCAGAAATATGGAGATATACTGGCATTTACAAAATTTAACCCTGACGGCAGTAGTGATATCATCGATACTGAAACTTGGATGACGTCCTACAACGCAAAACGTTTCTTCGAGTTAAACGGAGTTAAAAATATAGATAGAGAGAGATTCCTCTCTAATGTAATCTATTTCATTTGCCAATCTCGTATGTCTCGCTCCGACGCAAATCTCTCATACGAAAAGGCCAAATTACAAAACTCTGGAAAAGACAGAGATTCAGCGGCTCAATTAATTTATATGATAAAAGATTATCAAGCCCTCGCAGCCTTTTCAAATGACCTGGGCTCCACAGGAACGAATCTGTCAATTGTTAGCCCCAGTAAGGCAGCCTTCGGTAATATGATACGTTCATTGAATCGTATGAAGCGAAAGATCCCAACAAAATTCGAAAATTGGAACACTAAAGATGTCCTAGAAAGGCAAATAACAGAAAGCCAACTTATCAACATCGACGATGAATTTAAAACAGAAATTGGCACCCTGTTTAAATGGCCTGTAACAGTGTTCATACCGCTTAGAAACCATAGGATCGAACCAACGCACGCAGGAAACTTCTCGTGCAAATACTTACAATTAGTATTAATCAAGTCAAACATAGCTGGTACTGAACATTACACGGAAATGAACGTCGACCCAATGAGATAAGGTAATATTTCCAACATGTTTAATCAATTAGCCACTGTGGGCAATTTGCACCCAAAATTTGGCAAATGCTTCACTCCCAAAGGACAGAATTTCGAGTTCGGCCAATATAATTGTTATAATATTGGTACAGTCAACGATCACAAACAACGATGTGCGATCGTTAATCACCTTTTTACGAACGAAACAAAACATTACCCCTTTAAGTTCGCAGAAGTATTAGTACCCGCCAAAATTGACCAAATTCTTACCACAAAGAAATTACTGGTAACCGTTCCAATCCAGGGAAAAATAATTTTGCCGGATTGCGCCACGCAAAAAACTGTAACCTCGGTAGAGGGAATCGCGACAATGTCCGCTATTGTAGCATCAAACGCTAAAGAAGGGCGCAACCTATGGTCGGTAGGACAGTTACCAGCCACCTCCCTAGGAATGAAAATCGACTTTAAATTCCTAAACGAAGAAGCCATAAAAGTCGAAAAGAGCGAATTTAATGGCATTATCAGAGACCATGTAGGATATGAATCGGTGGAGGTTGACTACGACAAAAGTCAAAAAACAGCCAGACTCAGAATAGGTGAAATAAGAAATAGAAAAGGGCAAGAATGGCGAATGGACACCACAGAGGAAAGTAAAGGGGTGGTCAAACGAGTATTTCAGGGAGGAGCTAATGAAAACTCTGAAAACATTCACTCAAATAAAGTAGCCATATTCCATAAGGACTGTATTATGACCGAAAGTCAGAATAATGTGGCATTAACCGAAAGGAAAGAAAAGGAGTATTCAACCCTCGAGAATATCTCATATTCTGTCCTTATGAATAAACAGATCGGCAGCTTAGAAAAAGGTAGCTAAAATTATATTATAAACATATGTTGATATTGGTTTTTAATTTTTCTAAATGATAAAATAGTAAAAAACAATCCTATAGGAAATAACTCTGAAATTAACATTTTACAAAAAACTTAATTGCCGGACTTATAATATTAAAAAATTTTTCAGAATGCAATTTGGCCTTCAATAAAATGAAAAAATGGATCGAACGAGGAATGAGTCAAGTACCAGACTGGCTCATGTCAAAATACAGGTTCAAAAAAGACCTGACTCGAGTATTGTCCGAGGCAAATTATGAAGACCTACTAATCCGTTATGGGATTAACTATATTATCACACCGTCGCAGGTACCAATCCTGTTAGGAAGCGCAAATGTGGATGAACCTACAATAAGATTCATCTCAAACATAGGTAACTATACTAACAATTAATATTTACAAAAAGTTTAGATAAAGGTTATCATTAAATAAAATAAATAACTCTCACATTCAAAAATATAAAATTTTTTATTTTTAGTGAAAGAATTCTGGAAGAAACGATCGAAATACCAGGAATTACTCCCAGAACACTCCTGGGATGTAGAGCTGATTGAACAAATAAACAATGCCTTCAAATAAAATTACACTGCCTATAGGAAATTGAATTCTTGAAACTGCCACACCAATTGTTTACTTCAAAACCCACGGATAAATAAATTAGCGCTTCACAAATAGAAATGCACAAATTAATTAAATAAGTGATCAAATTATTAAAATGTTCATCAAGAATATCTAAATAATGAGGTTACGAAAATAGTCGACCCTTAATATCTTTGCAAAAATTAGCAGACCGCATAATCTCAAAAATCTTAACAGTGGCGCTCCGGGATGATGAGGCAAAATATCTTATTATGTAAAACACCGGTAAATTTCCATGACATATTATTAATGTCGGACAGACGTGACTGTCCGACAAAATAACAGTATTTTTGAAAAAATTTAATTCAAAAAACCGGCACAAAAAATCCTTAAGGACAGAGTAAAGCTCTTAAATGTTCTAGACGGCACAAAAACCGTAAGGACTGAAAATCATAAAAATATTACTCTCATTCGAAAAATTTAATTTTTCCGAATCATTGAAAAAATTCTTTCGAGATATTTTAGCAGATTAAGAGAGATGTGAGTAATTATAATTTTGTGGAATGAAAAACTTTGGTTTATCATAAATATGACATTGAGAAAGGACAAATTAACGAAAGACCAAATATTAAAAGTAGAATCAAAAGTGATTATGAGAAATTATTCGAATTTTTTATTTTTTATTAGGACCTAAAAGGATGGAACAACTCACAGGATCTACAAAGTTAGCAGACTCTTTTTGCGAAAATTTTAAAATCAAAAAATTTTCACGAGTAAGAGTAAGGGAATGCAAAGAATTAAAACTTTTTGACATAAACCTGCTTGTAGATACTGAGGTTGCTCTAAAAATAAAATTAAAAAGAAAATGATACACTTAATAATTCATTATAAAATAGGAAATTTAACTGAAAAATGTTAACGTATTATAAACAAAATTTAAATAAAATTATATACCATAGGATTGAAAAATTTGTTATTTATAACAAAATAATTGATACATACAATTAAAAGCTCTTTAAAACTTAAAAAGTTACACCATTACGAATATTTTACCAACCAATTATGTTAATTTTTATCAACGTAAGGTTTCGCACAAAATAGATTAAGGGGCAATAATCCATGAAAAGTTTTCATTTAAATATGCAAATTTAAGATTCATAATGGGAGGTCCTAAAGCTAAAATCCCAAAAATACGAATCAAAACTGTTAAATCAATGAGAGCCGAAAAATTGAGTGAAGAAATGCTAAAGGCCGATTCAATGTTGATAAAACCGGACGAAATGGACATCGATCCTAAAGGATTAAATGAAAATTGTAATATTGAAAGTGAAGATGATGCGTTAGAAATTGATGAGACTGATCAAGTCAATAATCACTCTGACGCAGAATCAGAAAAAGAGGAAGAGATTATCGAGACCGAGGATTTCTGCCTTCAGGAGTCGCGAGC
This sequence comes from Oikopleura vanhoeffeni, assembly GCA_004367855.1. NCBI lineage: Eukaryota > Metazoa > Chordata > Appendicularia > Copelata > Oikopleuridae > Oikopleura > Oikopleura vanhoeffeni. Next base: position 216,798 of record SCLH01000492.1, read on the forward strand.
AATGCTCCGCCATATTTTCGGCCTTATGGAGAGTCAGTTACATTACGCAACCGACAAACCTTGGGCTAAATTTGCGCAAGACACAAACATCTCTATTAATTTACTTTTGAAATTAACCATGAAAAATTTTGCTAGAATTCACGGGGGAGAGGAGGATAGTTCAGCTATAACAATGGCCAGTGCTTTAGATTTTGAGTCCGAGAAAGTAAAATCACTACTATCACCACTAATAAATTCTAGTGGCGATAATGCCAAAATAGCTGAACTAGAGCTCAAACTCGAATTAATTAACTCCCAAGGAATAGAAAATATGAGCAGAATTGAAAAATTTGGACAACATTTTTCGAAAAATTCTCAATTTTCTTCATTAAAAATGGTAGTTACCACACTTACCAAAGAAATGAATGAGTTACAAAAATTCCGGGCTGAAAACACCCGCCCAAACGGAACTATTGTGAATACAGAACAGGTAGAAAAGCCTAAAACGAGATTTCCATATACATGGGATCAGACTTTGGCGTCCTTAGGAAAGAAACAGGGAGACTTAACCTCTAACGAGATCCTAAAAGGTATCGCTGGCGCAGTCGCGAATAGTGATCCAATTGTAACATTGGTACTATTTGAAACCCTGGGTATCAAAATCAACAATTCAATAATAGGAAAACCTATTAGCGAATTTATAAAGATTTTAGTAGGACCACTCAGTGTCAAAAATGCCGAAGCAAGGATTTTCCAAAAACTACAGTTCAACCGTGTGTTTTCAGCTTGGGATAATATTTTGAAAAACGTAGTTAACCCTGGCTCTCTATGCGCTACCGCAGTTATCGAGGAATGTCGAGTGTGTTATTTCGCACTGAAGGATATCTCAGCAGAAACACTACCGCTAGGATTGAAAGTCAGAGCTTTAGGAATGATTTGTATGGTCCCAGGACAAAATCAGCAAAGGAATTCCGCCATTTTAGAGAAAATTACTGAATTAAAACCTAATTCAGTCTCTAAAATAAACTATTCCTACAGCCCATGGCCAACATCAAATGAAGGCTGGTCACCAACTATGCTAAGTTGGTCCAGAGGAAAGTTGCCAAAATTAAGATCAGCATCATATGCTGATATCGATCTACCAAGGGATATTATGACGAACTGCGTCGCTAGAAAAGAATTTCCCTATTTTAGTGAAAATGGTAATAAAATTAAAACTTTAAAGCCAAAACAAAATTCAAACGTAGCGGGAGATAGTGGTAATACAGTGTGGGATTTTATCAGTGGCAATAATTAATTATACAAAAAACCCTTTTGTTTAGAAGATGACCCAGAGGATTCTGAAAAATTCGATTATACAACGGATTATACCACCCCTCTTTTTCAATCTGACAGTGAAACATCGTTTAAATCTAACAAAGAAACTTCTAATCCTTCTTGCTCAAAAACTAGTGACCCTATCGATTACGATAGTTACGCACGAGTTTTTGACCAAGTAGAATCAGAAAATATCGATCAAAGTCAGCCAATGGAAAGTCACGCATTAGCCGACTATGCAGAATTTCTGAGAGATAAGCTTTTACTTAAAAAACTGCATAATTAACCTGTCGATAATAAACCTTTACCAACTAGGAAAGAATTAATATCATATTATCCTATAGGATTGAAAATTTAGCAAAACTAAAAAACATAAATTATTTGTTTTCCCTGAAATATTAGGGTTGAAATCATACAATTATTAAAAATATTTTAATAAACTTTTAGAATGGAATTCCCACGGCCACACGTTAGAAGATGCTCTTTTAGTAGTTCAGAAAATTCATTTTCACTATTCAGAAGCAACTCGACTTTCGTGTTACAAGACCCTACGTTAAATATCGATATGCCCTCTTACGTTATTACTGACCAAATGGAAAAAGTAATTTTTGAAAATAGCGATATAACTTCCGTTAACCTGGTTAGTTTGCGCAGAGGTATCGTTTTTCTGAAAGCCTTGGCGCAAATAACTAACCCAGGGATTACAGAATGGTCAAATGTAATAAATATTGTAAGGACCTCGCTGAAAGAATTGCGCCAAAAAACCAAAGGTTGCTTAAATTCATCAGCAAGGTGGGAAAATATCGGTATTTACCTAAAAAGGTCTCGTAGAGTGATCTCATGGGTCAAAATCATGAGGGCACTCAGCCTTCTAGGAAATGAAATACCTGCTATCGAACATCACACGAAAGCACTTTTCATCCAACTCGAGAAATTAATGTTAGGAACAACAAAATTTGCCGAAGCGGACAAAATAAAATGGGAAGAGGATATGTTAACCATACCTCGCATTTAATTCAAATTATATTATTTCCTATAGGACCGAATACTAAAAATTATCTGTGAAACCCTAGTTATAAATCCATAATTCTGGCATATAAAATTTCAAATTAACAATCGTTTGATATACTTTAGACATCGCAAATCTGAAATCATGGACACAAGTTCCTTGGAAATAGATTTTGAAGAGCTAAACCATCGGGCATTCGAGGAATTACAACTAGGACCCCCCGAATTATTACTAATAAGGGAATTCCCACTAAATCCGTATAAGGACGATATTAATTTCGAGTCTTCTAACCATACGGACCCAAATTATGAGTATGCCGACGAGGATTGTGAATTAGGATTAAAACCAAATCCTTGGTGCGAAAATAACGGACTTAACAGTCCTTTGGTTAAAACAGGGGATGATTTTGATGAATACCTGGCGTTAGGACGAATTTGGCTTGACTTTTTAAGAGTACCATATTCAACGCTTTTGTTAATCAAAGCATTAATTTCCAGCCTAACGTACAATATAGAAGTCCACGGTTATCACACACCAGTTGACCTCATAGGCACCCTATGTGATGTAGTAACAGCAAATTGGCCTTCAGATTACCCACGAAATTTCCCGGACACAACCATTAAATTCCCAAACGATGTAAACTTAACAAAAGTTTTAAAAGTTTATGGAAAAATCCTTAAGGACGGAATGACTTGTAGGAAAAAATTTGTTAATTTGAAAAAATTCCTAAAACGAAGGGACACCTTTACAAACTGGACAAAATTATCCTCTATTCTAGATTCTCTAGCCTTGGAATTAGGACCGCACACCCATAATATCATTAACGAATTAATTTGTAAAATAGATAATTTGGTTTCGTATCACAGCTATAACAGCCGAGAAAACGCTTTTTGGATCAACGAATATAAAACAGACATACGATTATGGGCAAATCATATGTTTATAATACCATATCATTTAAAAATGAGGGGAGGGAAATTAGTTGTATTTAACGTGGAGGAAATCACTGCTAACGAAGCCGAATTGGAAGCCACGGAAGCAGCTCTACATATAGTGGAAAATCAAAATGCCAACTTCGCAAACCAGCCAATGACCATGAGCGACCATGAACTCGACTCTGGAATTAATCTGGAAGAATAATATTAAAACTAAATAACCTTTGTGATTGAAAACTTTATAAACATATCCTATAGGATTGAATTCTCTTCAGCAAAATTATTTATAAGGACCATAAATGTTACATAGAAAAACATTGATAAAAACCCTTAATATTAAAATTTTATTGACCAATAGAATATGCATGAGCTAAACTATCAGCATTATCATTACCTCTGTCCTTATGGATTACCAATATAATCAACAATAAAAATTGTTAAAGTTCAATCTTAAAACTTTTTTAAAAAATGTTGTTATAATTAATTGCAGTCCTTGTAGATATAATTCAGATACCACACTTAAGTAAAAACCAAAAATTGTTTTCAGATATAAATGAGCAAAACGTGGCAAGATGTGGACATATTAGCCGGAAAATGCTACAAAGAGGGAAAGTATAATTCACTTTTTGACACCCCTTGCCTAGAATCAGTCAAAGCATGTTCCTATGATGGAAAACCAATTTCCGCCCCATATAAGCATAAGGAGTGGGAATTATATTCAGAGGAATTATTAAATGATTTCGATAGAGTTTACAAAAACGAAATACGGCCCGACTGGAATAATCTAAAATTCAGACTAGAAAGTGATTTCAAATGTGGAATATTTGGGGGATTCCCTAAAATTTGGTTAATTTTCATAAACAGTCTACCTTGCGAAAAAACTAAATTTATTGCATACAGACATATAACGTCAGGGATATGTATTTTTGACAATCAGGCATATATACCACACAAACTGGCTAAACCATTTAAACGAAATCGAAAAATTTTTCATCTCGCCACGGAATCATTTAAAAACAAATCATATGAATTATGGCACCAAAAATTAGGACTGAAAAAACATGAACCATTGACAATAGACGGTCACACATTAAATCTAATTTCGCATTATCCAATCAGGATCAGAAAAATAGACGGATGTCTGATTAAAGAAAAATTTTACCAAGAAAATAACGAACATTTACTTGAAAACATTGACGTAATAAATGATCAGCTATTAAAATGGATATCGTCTGGCGCGATAAAATATGTAGGGAAAATTAATGAGGTAGACTCTAAAATAAGGACAAGCTTAGTATTAGCTTACAACCCGAATTCCCAGAAATATCGAATATGCTTCGATGGTGGCTCATTTAAAACCACCCAGTCTTACACAGTACCGTGCGTTTTAGATACCCTTCAGGATAGCCTATTATTTATTAATAAAAATGACTATCTCTCAAAGTTTGATGATTCTAGCGGCTTTCTACAAGCCTTTTTGGACACAGAATCACAAAAAATGACTCATTTCCGATGGGGTAATTTTATTTTTTGCTTTCGCGGGGCAGCATTCGGTATCGCACGTGTTCCCGCAGATTTTCAACTGCTGAACAACTGCGCAGTAAGTTTTTTAAGACAACATGGCATACCCGTCTCATTGTATTTGGACGATAGGTTGGTTGTGGAAAAAAATTTAGGTCCTAAGGATTTGAAATTGATACAACAGGGTAAATTAGCACCGAAAAATGCTTTCCTCACCTGTATGGCAATGATAGCCGCAGGAGGATTCATTTCAAGAAAAAAGAGCACTTTCATATGTTCCAGACAAATCAATTTTTTAGGATTTGATATCTGCACCGAAACCGAAACTATAACTATCCCACCGGAAAAATGGTCTAGATTCCAGTCCGAACTAGACCTAGTGAAAAAGTCAAAAAGCGTTGAATTTAAGCAATTAGAAAAGTTACGCGGTAAAATGTGCTCATTTTTACTAGTCGTATCTAATATGCAACTTTATATAAGAAAAATCACAGAAAAATTATGTGAATCAGATCGAAAATGTGAAAAAATAATTACCATCGATAATTATTTAAAAGAGGAACTCGAGATTTGGTCCGATAAGGATTTGAAAATGATTAAAACCACTCGTTCTTGGTATAATAAATTATCAGAAACCGTTGAAATTCAAAGGTACAAGGTATCGACCGATGCCTCAAACATGGCCGGAGGGTGGGTTAACATTAACGGGTCAGAACGCACTTTCTACTGGGAAAAAGGTGATCAGCACCGACACATAAATATCAAGGAATGTATAGTTATAAAAGCTTATATTTTAACCAATAAGGAAAGAATTCGTAATAAAAGAATTATGTTCCTATGTGATAATATGACGGTATGCCTAACCTTCTTCAAAGGTAGTAAAATACCAGAGTTAAACCGAGAAATTTTAATTATAAATAAATTAGCAATAGAATTGAATTGCGTATTTACAATTCAACATGTAACCACCGACATTCAAGAAGCCGATGAGGCGTCACGCCTAGTCGACTTAAAAGAGGAAATTATCTCCGATGAATCTTGGGAATTAGTTTTGAAAATTTTTGGAAAACCAGACATAGACTGTATGGCCAACTTTTCTAACACTAGATGTCCGGATTATTACAGTCGCTTCACAGAGTCACAAGCTTTAGCCACAAATTTTTTATCACAGACACCGCCAAAAAATAAAAAACTATACTGCTTCCCTCCGAAAACATTAGCACATATAACAGCGAGACATTTATATGACTTAGGTAATAAATTTTGTCTACTGTTCCACGTTTTTAGTGAACTACCCTTGTTCGTAGCACATAGACCAAATAATTCACAACTATGTCGAATTGATAATAAGGTAAACATAGCCAGTCTTATCCCAACTAGGAAACGAACTATTGATAACAATTTCCTCGCAAAAAACTTAAAAAGTGGCGCCTTATACTGTATAATATCAAGATAAATATACAGAAAAAACAATATTAAACCTTACTATTAAATTAAAATCATGTAATCATAAATTAAAATTAATATAATCATCGATTTAGAATGCAACTAGATACGTGGTTCATAATTGAAGGTTTTCACGAATATGAATTAGAATACATTTACGAGTCAAATTTAACAAAATTATCACAATGGAGACAAACTCAACCAGATATAGAAATATCATTTAAATATGAAAAAGAACAATCCGTATTCATAGTTACATGTATCGCACATTAGCAACGATTTCAAGGGCGATCATGATTGAAAACCAAACCCTATAGGAATGAAAAATTTAAGTCAAAATTATATTAAAATTTACTTTATATAATTGAGATACAAAAATTTAAAAATATTAATCACTTTGCATTTAAGAATGTCGCCAAACGAAGTATTGAAAATATATTTTCAATCAAATACTATATTATACACAGAAATAATCGGTGCAATATTAAATAGAAAAATTATCCATGTAAACCTTCAACAAATCATAACAAGGATATAACAGATTTACGACTCTGCTTAGTTAATAATAGTGAATATTCAAGTGAGAAAGTCATATTATTAACTACCTAAAAAACAAATATTTGAATAAAATCCTATAAGGACAGAATACTGATTATAACGTGTAAACAAATATAATATTATATTATGAGGACAAAAAATGTATAAAAATATTATTCCATAAAATCTACTACTAGACTATTAATAATTATACATATATTTCAGATAATCTTCGGTAATGAGTAGCGAAAGTGTCATGTCCTCCCTAGGATTGAATTATGCTAATAGCACCCACGACCTGTCAGGCGAGAATAAGAATGCCTCAAAACAACGGCCAAGTAATAACTACGTTATTGAAGCCACTAACGAAGACTTAGTAGAACTTCAGGCAAGTAGTTCGGTTCAAACTGACCATAGATACGCAATCTATCAGTCAGAACTGACAATATTGCGACGTGACATGGAACGCCTTAAGACCAAAACCGATATTCTCCTAGAAAAGGAAAATAAAGTTTACCGTCATAAGGCCCACCATGAGGAATGCGCAATCCGAAAGGATAATAACCAAACATTGTCGCAAACTGATCAGAATGTTTTGAACGGGCTTACAAAAGCTCAAGTCGAAGACTGGTTAAATGTAGCCATTAAAGCACGATCTGAAAGCCAAGATAAAAAGATCAAATTAATGGACAAAATTGACGACCTTGAGGTAAAATGTAAAAAGATCCTAAAGGACGGAAATAATGACTTAGTCATTGAGAGAGGGGGAAAACATTTTTTGAGATTCACCGCTGCAGAGGTTGACGATTATCAACCTATGAAAAGAGGCAAAGATGCCGTTGCTTTAATATTTGTCCGCCTCCTTACAAGATGCGAAAAATTAATTAAAATAAGAATGGACCCGGTATTAGAATTACTTAAAGAATATCGTGACTGTTACACGTCCAACGATCGACGGTACAAAAAGTTTAATGTCGTTATTTCACGAATAGAAACCAATAAGGACTCAGTTTCTCGTTATGACTTGTCACAAATGATGTTTGATTTGCTAAATCCCCAGCGTCAATTAGACTATATAAGTGCAATAACAATCTGCATGAAAAACCCGGAATATAAAAAGGCAATGGAATTGCCAGCAGCTGATAAACCTAGAGAATTGATTGAATCTATTCAGAAGAAAAAATCTGACCTAAAAAAGCCCAACAATCAAAACAACTCTAGATTCAGAAAATCCTCAACGAGAGGACAATTTCGCCCAAGAGGCAATTTCAGACAATCTAATTTTAGATTTAATAGAAATTACCAACGAGGTAATAATTTTAGACAAAATAACCGGTTTAACAGACCGTTTAACCAAAATAATCAGAGACCTTACAGGCAAAACCGTTCATTTCAGAACAACGATTATCGGGAACCACAAAACAATAACCAAAATAATTTCGCTGGGAATAATAGCGCTCAAAACATGAGTCAACCACCACCTTACCAAAAACCTCAAAATAACAGAGGAAATTTCCGTGGTAGCAATAATCGCTAAATGAAAATTTAAAAACTAACCTAAGTAGGACTGAGAATTATAAACAAGTTTATTCATTAATTAATTCAGAATTATATCAAATTATTGTTATAAATATAATCATTATAGTTTAGTTGTTGACAATTTATAATGAAAATCATAAGAAAATATTAACAATTAAAATTCAATTAATTTACACTCCTTAAAAATTTAATAAATAAAAAATGTTTTTTAAATAGGGTTCCTTGGAATTTAAATTGGGTCTAAATTAATATATCCATCAGGATTGAAACCAAGAACTTGAAATATAATTCATTTAATGAAAAAACAATCCGATAGGATAGAATCTTTATAAAAATAACTAAAAGCGACAATTATAATATTTAAAATCAAATTTTGTTTAGAATGAATAACCAAATCAACTCAGAAACAAAACAGGAAAACATTATGAATCAATCTAGATTCTTAATATTAACAATTGCAAGTAATTGCATAAAAAACAATAAACAATTCAACTTCAAAAAACTTTTTAAAATTTTGGTAAAAAATTCTAAAGGAGCTCTTGAAAAAAGAGCTAAAAAGTTGCTAATCCAAGACAAAACGTTTTTATTAGAACAAAATTACTATGTCTGGATATGCTGGCAACTATCACTTGACCAAGAAGAGACCGTTTTATTGTTGGAATAATCATGAATAAACCCGTTAAACGCTTCCAATAGGATAGAATTCTGATTAAAAATAAATTATTTTGTTTTAAAGTTAACACAAAAACGCTAAATATGACCCAATTTTTCAGATAAATTGGCGAATTATGTCCAGACAATCAAAAAGAATATTAGAGACACGCGAAAAATTATTGTTAGCAAATGATTTAGAGAAAATCCAAACGTTAGTTAAAATTTATGTTAAAGAGAAAAAATTAAACAAATTGAGAATTGTTGATACACTAGATTTTTTCAAAAAATGGGTAGAAAAGAGAAATAGAATTGAAGAAATAAAACCTTACAGATTAAATTTAATGCAATTCATGACCAGTAAAATAATTAAATATTTCCTTAAGGATGTGAAAAATTTGCCAATAATACGACAAAAACTTAAAAAACAAGCCAATACATTGGCAAGGACAATGTATACAGATAAAATTTGGGCTCCTCATAAAGCCGAAATATTCGAACTAAGCGACGTAACAAAAATTATAAATTATTTATGGCAATTAGGAATAGCAGAAAAAGAGACAAGCGTTATGCTAATATTTACCTTTATGGCGGGAAATAGAGTAGCAGACCTCCAGTTTAGCAACTGGAATGAAATAAATATAACAGAAAATAAATACGGTAGATGGCTCTCTTTACCATTGAAAATTTCTAAAACTAATCCTATAGGCTTGAAAAAAGAACAAATTACCGTAAAAATTAAAACAAAAAATTCCATCTGGAATATAGAGACAAAACTTATAGAGCTACGGCAGTACAAACGTAGTAAAAACATACACTCTAAACGAATTTTTAATAATCGGACAACAGCAAGTTTTGTATACCACATGGAAAAAGGCAGACAAGCAGTAGGATTGAAAGGAAAAATATCCGGCCACAGCGGCAGGAATAGTGTCTGCAAACGAATGCTAACAGCAAACGTGAAATCAGAACACATTTGTGTCTCGTTTAACTGGGCAAGAGATAGCCAAATGTTATTTAGATATCGTAACGATCTAATTGAAAAGAGTAACCATGGAGCTCAATATGAGTTAGACAAATTCGATATTAAGAACAATTTGGCATTATTCGAATTCTAAGTCAAATTAATACCTTAATAATCTAATTTTAGGCAAAAAATACTCAAACAAGTAATTTGCGACTTAGATGACTTCATACAAAGAGAAGGTACTAATTTAGAACCAAAACTCTTACGAAGCAAATTATTACTTTTTCATCAGTTATTATCAAAATGCAAAGCAAAAACAATTATTCGAGGAATATTGATTAGAATTAAAATATCCAAAATTGACAATATAATTTTCAAAATACTGGACTTGATCAGCTACTACAAGTCTAGAAATTCACTCATAAAACCCATAAGGACAATGAATTTACAACGAATATTAATGCCGTTAGATATAACGCAACTATTCATAGAGCATCCGCTACCACTTAAATTAGAATACTGAGTTCAGAACTTAGTGCAATAAAAAGTTAATAACTATTTAAATAATTTAAAATCTCTATTACCATGAATAATATCCGATCCTATAGGACAGAAATCTGTATAATTATTATTTGACAAATCATAAAAATTATTTATCATTACATTATTAAACGACATTATGAATTTAGATTATATGATATCCATCATTAACATGCCAGGGGCAAATGCTTTCGTAGCACCCCTACAGGATCCAATATCACATTTGATATTACGGGCATTCCAACGAAAAGCCGCTACAATTAGCGAAATTTCAGAAGAGGAAAAACAGGCAACTCTCAAGGATGAGATTGAGAATTTCCACACCCAATTAAAATATCCTTTCGGAAAGATTTGTATGATGGAAAGAAATGCGGAATCGGACAATTTTGACAGGCAATATTATGCCGTTAAAGAACTTTCTGTAATAATTGAGGTCATCGAGGACGAAAATTTCGTAAGATATTTAAAAGAGACAGACGAAAATTTTGCTAATGCCTGGTTAATGGCACGCAGTAAAATTATTAACTGGCATAAAGAAATATTGGACTATGAATTGCTTAAAAGCGACGTTATTACGTCATCGACATTTAATTTCTTTCGAGCCCAATTAAATGACAATAATTATATTAAAAGGACTACATTGTCATGCGTTAAAGCAGTAAAACACGCGTGGCAAATAATATGGTACAAATTTTTGGATTCTAAAAAATCCTTTGCACATATAACCGAAAATAGAACCAACTCATTTGAATATGCTTTGACAAAAAATAAACCAACCTTAGGACATGAAAAGTTTTTCGTATTAGCAATAAACGCTAACAATAATATTAGATTATGGGCAAATCTTGAAGACGGATTATTTAAAGCCAGACCAACCACTAGGAAATTAAAATGGATAAAAACAGATGCAGTATCGACTAATATAACACCAGTGTGGTGGTTATACGCATCAGAACTAGGTAATAATTACGCTACATTTCAGTCCTTAAAGGATAAGCTTATTGATCAAGATGACCTCAGTAACAATTTCTCTGCAACAACGATCTACTAATATTAACTGACAAAAACCTCTGCCATAAAATTATTGAAAAATAATTAAAATCTCCTAGGACTGAATTAGTACATGAAACAATATATTGTAAATAAACATATAAAAAACACAAACCAATCACTCAGACTAATGTTGGGGGCTTATGAATGGAGTACTTGCCTTAACTAAACGACACCAACATTAGTCCTCAGGTGTCGTCTATAGCATATAAACAAAAGACCTATTACAGCAGATCCGACTCCCAGGATAAGAAAAGTGAGTCTTTTATGTTATGAAAAGAGAATAACAAGACCAAAGTCGAGTTATCTGTTCCCGGACAGAACGACTTACTTTATTAAATCCGAGTATATCATATTAATGAAATAAGAGCGAAGCTCAAGGCATTCGTGAAATCTGGCATAACAACCAGACATAACACCAGCACTCAAGCTGTTTTTAATTTGCGCTCCGCAATTAGCTATTAATGTTAAAATAATCGATTCATAGTTACTATTCTCTCACCCACCATCAAGCCCATTCATCTAAAATATAACAAAGTACTCCAAATACAAATCCTTAAGACGCAAATAAAAACTAATACATTTCATTTTATTAGCTTAATCTTTTTTATCACTAAAGGGACTAATCCCCACCCTTTTTTATTAGAATACCTACAAAAGCTCACAAACTAGCTAATCACCCCAGGATAAAAAAGTGAGTCTTTTATGTTATTAAAAAATATTTTAAAGAGCTGAATACACATTTATGTGGTTCAGCTAACGATAATAAGCACAAAGAAATAACCAACTAATATTTGTTCCACAATTAATTGACGCCCAGTCTTGCCACATCGCTAGCTTACCCCTTAAGGATTGCGGTGCCTTCAGCAAGTGCTGGGGAAAATGACGCCGTTTTAAACTCAATACCTTTGTAAGAGAGAGTAACTACGTTTACTTTTCCAATTGTATATGTAGTTCCGTAACCCTTGAAAGTCCAAAATTGATTCATCTTTAAAATATCATCACATCACTTAAATGAAAATTATTTCTGGCATTTCTTTAATGATGTATTCCGTCATATCCACGATCAAATCACATCATGCGATTTTAATTGCCAAAAAATT